>CM040126.1:76515206-76803183 GCA_022559845.1 Amorphophallus konjac
GGATCTGGTCCTCATCTGTCCACATGTCAGGATCACTGGCTCGCTCATTGTCTTGGATCATGTGCCAACTTCTAGTATTCTAGGAACACGTGCCTTCTTAGTTCGTGCTCACGAGATCACTTTATCCTGTCAGTTAAGAGAATGTTTCATTAGACATCTTATATGGTATAGAACAATGTTTGCACGAAGTTAATATGGTATATGCAAATATTGCACTGACCTGCTATAGTGTGTGCATCGACTATGAAGCGAGAATGAACAAGAGATGCACTGACCCTTACATACCTTGCTACAGTGAAGAGCACACACTATCTATGCATCCTAACCAAACAATGCACCGAGTATATGAATAGTGAATGCACAGACTTCAAGTGCAAGGAAGACAAACGACATTGCACCGAGTATATGAATACCGAATGCATGAACTGGGAAGTGTGCACCGAGTGCAAAGATTTAAACAAAATATGCACTAACACTATGCCACATGTGAGGCGTACTGTAAGACGCACCTCCTATATGCGTTAGAAAAAGATGAACCGAGGCAAACTTACACCAACCTCTATATGAGTAAGTGAGAGTATGCATTGAGTCAAAGTTTGCACTGACCTCAAACAGTGATTGCTCAGACCTTTACAATGCACTGACCCACCTGATATATGCAACGGCTTGGTCGTGTGTGCAACAACAAGAATTGCACCGACCTAGTGAATTCCATGCAAAGACTATGATGTGGATCAAACACGGAATTGTACTGACATGAATGACTTGAACAAATATCGCATGAACCTAAGACAGTGCAAGGCATATCAGGCAAACCCTACAGCAACTTTATTTAATCAAGTCTAAACATGATTCATAAGTTGTCATTCTCAAAACTAGATTTCCAACAATCTCCCCCTTTTTGATGATGACAACATAATGAGTCATGTATGGTCATTCACGCAATTAAACAAGCAAAAACAACACTAGCACTTCTGTACATAAGAGAGATTTCAGAGAATGTTTGATTAATTTCTCACGAAACAAACAAGGTGAAGAGGCGGAATCTCGCGCTGGGTCCTGAGCGGGCTGTGGATCACCAGAAGATGAATCTGCAAGAGAGGGAAACGTGTCAGAGGGCCCAGGGGATCTCCCTGGGGCAAACCCTCCGATGGCTAAGTCAGTAGAGCGATGGTGGAAGCGATAATGGGGGGAGGAGAGAGCTGATGCGCGAGAATCCTCTCCACCAAAGGGTGAAGCGAATCGTGCTCAGGAGCTTAGGGTATGTGAATGCCTAGTTCATCTTACCATCTTCCGGAGGGTATCCCTTGCTTAAATAGTGCGCCGCCTTCAGGAGTCCTGTAAGCTGAGGGGTTCCCGGCGGGAGTTACGTCTTTAACGGGGGCTTTCATGGCCTGATCGTGGGAACGTTATCCCCTTGGAGTCCGGCAGCTCCCATGACTCTCCCGCTGGCGGAGGACTCTGAACGGCCGCACCTGCAGATAATCAACCGATTTTACCGAGCCTCGGGGATGCTAGCTCACGTCCAAGCGATAGGCATGGCCCGGCGAGGGTGGGGTCGGATAGATCGGCTGGAGCCTATCTCTCTCGGATGGGGAGAGGGCTTTAGGCCGGACCTTCCTTGGGACCTAACCGTTGTCTCGGGCCCTCCGAGCCTAGAAGGCCGCCGGGGAGAGTTGGTTACTCGAGTCTTATTTATTGGGCTTTTCTCCCGAAGTGGGCCCTGTGGGCTATCACTTGGGTGGGCTCGCCGGGTTGGACCTTGTAGGTCTTGTTGGGCGGCCTTTGTGGTGGGCTGTGGAAATCCCCCTCTCCACTTGTCCCCCTCCTACTCCCGAGCCAAGGAGGCTCGGATGAGTAGTTTTTCGAGGCTTTGGACCGGCGTGGCTCAGGTGGGTGGAATTCCGTTGGCATTGTGGAGCCGCTTATAGCGGTCGCCGAGGCCCGTAATGATGATCCTGACGGATTTGAAACGAAGGGGCCCCCCTTTTTCTCGGAGCACGGAACGGCGCGCCACCACCCTCAAGGGTTTATAGGGGGTGCTGTTCATCGTTCTAGGCTTCCAGGGTTTTAGGTTTTCTTTACTTCTTGATGCGCCGTGAGAGCACAGCGGAGACTCGGAGCCTTGCGGCGGCGTTCGAAGAGTTGGCGAGGATAACCGCGGAGGCGATCCAGCAGCTTCCTTCTCCCCCGGAGTCTTCAAGCTCGTGCGAGGGATCTTCTCTTGACTCGATGGCGGACCAGAGCCCAGAGCCTGTGCCGGTGAGGCGGGATCCTGTCCCCAACTGTAGCGAGTTGGGGGAGACGGAGGTGAGGAGGTTAGAGCACCGTTTCCGTCTGCCTCTCCGCTATAGCTTTGTTGCCGCCACTCCGTACGAGACGAGTTTGGATGATCGTGCTAGGCTTATTTGCACCTTCCTTCTGGCTTGGAAGAGCGGATTTCGGCTTCCTTTCGATCCTTACGTGCTACAGCTTCTCAATTTTTTCCGATTGGCACCTATTCAGTTGGTGGCCAACTCCTATCTTCTTCTTTCAGCCTTCGGGATTCTGTGTCGCCAGCGCGACATCTACCCTTCTCCGGACCTCTTCCACTTCTTTTTTGAGTTGAAAGTGCACCCGCAGGCGGGGAAGGCTTCTACTTCATCCAGGCGCGGAGGAACAGGAGCTGCATCTCGCTTGCGGCGAAGGACTCCTCGCACAAGGGGTGGAAGACCCAATTCTTCTGGGTGAAGGCGGTGGCGACGGACGAGATCTGGAGATGCCGGACCTCACCCAACTTTTACCCGAATCTGCCCCCTCGCCAGGAGGAGTTCCCTCCCCACGTGGAGCAGCAGGCTGCCCGTCTGCTGGAGAATCGCCAATCGACCGAGGAGCTGGTGATGCCGGAGAACATCGAACGGTGTCTTCTCTCACGGTTGACGTCGTCAGGTACGGCTCTTGAGGCTCTTTTTCTGGGGTGGTAGCTCTTTTTCCTCCTCCTGACCGGGGCTTCTTCTTGCTGCAGACGTGAGGCGGGAGCCTCTGGAGGAGGTGGCCGAGGTCATCGATCTGGGGGATGACTCGGCAGCCGATGAGCCTGATGCCCCGGTGGGTCGCGTCAATGCCCGAGATAAGGGCAAGGGGGCGGCCTCCGAGGGGTCTTCTCGATCGACCGGTCTGAAGTGCAAGGATCCCCTGGTGGGGAAACTGCGGGAGGCCGCGAAGGCCAGGAAGAGGGCCAGGAAAGCCGGTCTTCCTACCGCCGTTGGGGGCGATTCTGGCTCGGCGGCACTCCCCTCTCGGGGGCAGGATGGGGCCGACCCTCCGGGCTGGCTCTCCCATCTGCCGAGCGAGAGGGGGCCGAGGAGACCAGGGGCCCCGCAGAGGGAGGTGATGGGTCAGCTCTCCCCTCTGTAGGGACAGAAGGGCCGATGCCGGCGTGGCCGGCGCTGGGACCGAGGGTTCGGTCGGTGCAGAGGGGGGTGCGCCTGCGGGGGCGTCGCAACCCCAAGTGCCGGCAGCTTCTGGTGCGGTGGATCCCGCGGCGCCGGTCGAGGGTGGGGGTTCGCCCGGGGAGGCGTTGCAACCCCAACCGACCGTGGCGCGGAGGGCGGTTGGTTCCGCCGCCACAACAGGGCCTTCTGGCGGGGTGCCTAGGGTGGAGCAGTACCCTTTGCCGGAACCTCTGGTCAGGCTCGGTGTCTCGGTGACCTGTACCGGCTCGGCCGGTCGATCGCCGATAGGACGAGGGGGGGAGGAAAAGCGCAGCACTCCTGCCGGGGTCCTTGACATCCTGATGGAGGCGGCCTGGTCATAGCTCGAACAGCGGCCGTGATGGCAGAGGCGCACGCCCGGACGGAGGCGGAGCGGTCGAAGCTCGCCTGGACCCTTGGTGGATGCGAGGGGAAACTGGCGCGGCTCGAGGGGGAGCACGAGGGGCTCCGGCGGGAGTTCCTCGCATTCAGGGAGTTGGCGCGGTCGAGCCGACGGGAAGCCGAGGTGCTGGCCGAGCAGCTGACAAGGGCCCGAGAATTACTCGAGAGGAAGAGCAAACGTCTAGAAGACGAGCGTCAACGTCACATCGAGCTGGATAGCCTCTGGGAGCTTGAGCGCGGCGAGCTGCAGGATCGGGCGGAGGACGCGGAGCGCCTTCGCGCTGAGGCTGAGGCGGACCGAGCCCGGGCGGAGGGTCGGATGATCGAAGCCGAGCGGAGGATGACCATGCTGGAGGAGCGTCTGGCGAGGGCAGAAGAGCGTGCGGCCGAGGCGGAGCGGGCTCGGGACGGGCAGGTCGAGGCGGAAGCGATCGAGCGCTATAAAGGCTCGGAAGCTTACTCAGCCGACCTGATTGCAGCTTCCCTACCCTACTACGAGGTAGCGCTCCACCGGGGTGCTCGAAAGGGGTTCAGGCAGGGCTATCGCCGGGTGATGAACTATGCCAATGAGCACCTTGCCGGGGGTGATTTTCCTTATGGCCAGAGTTATGACTCGGACGAGTCAGATTCCAGCTCCTCATCTTCGGCCGGGGAAGAACCGGAGGAATCGCCTCCAGCGGGGTCACCAGCTCCGGAGGTCTCGGGAGGGCTCACGACCAGGACAGTTCACGCACAGGCGAGGTCAGTGTCCGGGCCGGTCGTCGCCGAGGGTACCGGGGGTGACGCGTCCCCTACTGCCGTTCCCAAGCTTCAAAGTGGGCCCGAGGCCTGATGTAACTTTATTTTGCCCCTTCCCCCTTTTGTCTGTCTTTCCTTTTGTAAGAGGTTTTTATGGGAGGCAATAAATGACTTACTTTATTTGATCGCTATCTTCGCTGTGATTTGGTTGGCATATCGGGGCAGTTGGAAAGTGCCGATATTTTTTGCGCCGTTTTCGCACGTCGATTCGGGAGACTTCTTGCGGGCGTCCTTCCGTATTACCATGCTTTGAAAGTCGAGGTGCTTCGCGAATCCCACTAGAGTGGGGATCGAGGAATTTGAGGTGATCTTTCAGGGGAGATCCTATTGCGTGTTTTCGAGGGGGGAGTCATTTAAGGCGCGTGGCCTCCCTTGGCCTATAAAAAGGACCGAAGGGTGCTCCTTCCCTCTTAACACTTAGGACTCTCACCGGCGGTCTGCTCTTATTCCCTCGTCTTCGCTCTGCGTTGCGCCGCCGCGATCGGAGCATGGAGGACCCTCAGAAGGTGACGCTGCAGACGACGGGGAGCGGCCGGTTCCAACTATCCTGGAATATCAGTCGGGTCCCACGGTCGCCGCGCGTGCATGAGACGGGTCCGACGGTCACCGCGCGGATCTGGAGAGGGCTTCGACGTGCGGGGGCACGCCGTTTGCCTCCTCTTGGCTCCGACGAGGCTTCCGGGCGGACGCCGAGATGGAGGGCGGATGGGGGAGTTAGGGATGCCGGCCGCCATTCCCCTCCGTGGGAGGGGAGGAGGCGGCTCCAGTTGCTTCCTCACCCATGTCCGCAGCCTCTTTCTCTCTCTTTTGTTCTTCATTTCTTTCACTCTTCGGGGGCTGCTTGCTTTCTGTTCGCCTCCAAAGAGTTGGTAGTTTGGCAGAGAGGGGACCTTCACGGCGCTCCTTTTTCCAGGTTGTTGTCAACTTGGAAGGTAGCCTTCCTCACGTGAAAGGTGGCCTTCTCCTTGCTGTCCCTCTGTCACCTTTGTCACGGTCCACTGGGTCGACCATCTCTTGTTCGAGCCAGTTTCTACGCGAGGCAGAGTCAGTGGCTGGATGCGAGAAGGTCAAGACCGGGTCGGTCGGGCGATGGCCGTTTGCCGCGGTGCTAGATGGATTTTTGCTTTTCACTATGTAATGTATTGGCAGTTGCCTTTTTGATGTACCAACAGTTATCTTGAATGAATGCGAAAGATAAGGGGGTTTATTCTACTCGATTTGTTGATACAGTATTCAGAAATAAAATCTGCGTAGTGTGGTTGCATTCCATGTCCGGGGAATGGGTTCCCCTTCCATTGTGGCTAACCTGTACGCACCTTTCCCGAGCATCTCGATCACTCGGTAGGGGCCTTCCCAGTTGGGGGATAGCTTGCCCGCCGCCTCCAGTGGTCGAGATGCTTCGGTCTTCCTGAGAACGAAGTCCCCTGGTCGGAATTGTCTGCCTCGGACCTTGGCGTTGTAGTACCGAGTGAGGCGACGCTAGTATTCCGTAGCTCGGACGTTCGCGATCTCTCGGAGTTCGTCTGCCAGGTCGAGGTTCTCGAGCAACTTCTGCTCGTTTGCCTCGGGCGAAAAGCTGATCACTCGGAGAGACGGATTGGCGATCTCTAACGGAACGACAGCTTCGGTGCCATATACCAGCTGAAAAGGGGTCTCACCGGTTGCCGTCCTGGGGGTCGTTCGGTGCGACCATAGTACGCTAGGCAGTTCCTCGATCCAGCTACCCTTAGCCTTGCCGAGTCTAGTTTTTATGCCCTTCAAGATGGTCTTGTTGGCATTTTCAACCAGCCCGTTGGCCTGAGGGTGGGCGACCGAGGTGAAGTGGTTGCGGATATTTAGGTCGGCACATCTGTCTCGGAAGTATCGAGAGTCGAATTGCCGCCCGTTATCGCTCACTATCACTCGGGGGATGCCGAAGCGACAAATGATCGATTTCCATACGAAACCCCAGACGACTGTCTCGGTGATCCTCGCTGTTGCTTCAGCCTCGATCCACTTGGTGAAGTAGTCGATGGCGATGATGATGAACTTCTTCTGGGATTGAGCCGTTGGGAATGGCCCAAGGATGTCGATCCCCCACCGAGCGAAAGGGTAAGGCTCGGTAAGGGTGACAAGTTCCGTGGCCGGCTGGTGGACCAAATGGTCGAACCGCTGGCAACGGTCGCAATGTTGTACGTAAGCCGTGCAGTCGTGCTGTAGGGTCGGCCACCAGTACCCCTGCCTTAGCAGGATTCTAGCCAGCGACCGACCTCCTGAATGTGCTCCGCACAGGCCTTGATGAATCTCTTCAATAGCTTGGCTCGCTTCGTCGGGGCCGAGGCACTTCAGAAGGGGCCCGGAGAACGATCTTCGGTAGAGGGCATTGTCGAGGATGACGAAGCGCCGAGCTTGGTACTTCATTCGGCGGGCTTCCCGAGGGTCGGAGGGCTCCTGGGAGTTCCGTAGCCAGGACAGGTAGGGGGAGCGCCAGTCAGCGGGAGTGGCCGAGTCAATGGCGAGGAGCTCCGAGTTTATGCTCGGGCGCTCTAGCTCTTCTAGGAGGACCGATCGTGTACCTTCCGGGGCTAGGGAGGAGGCCAGTCGGGAGAGGGCGTCCGCCCGAGAGTTTTGCTCCCGAGCTATTCGGACTACCTCGAACTCCTCGAACTCCTGGGCCAGGCTCCGGACCAACTGGAGGTATTTGATCATAGGTGCCTCCCAAGCTTCGTACTCGCCACTGACCTGGCTTGCAACTAGCTGGGAGTCGGTGTGGATCCTGACTCGCTCGGCCCCCAGCCGTCGGGCCATGCGGGCCCCCGAGATAAGGGCCTCGTACTCGGAAGCATTATTGGATGCCAAGAAGTTGAACTTTAGGGCGTATTGCAACTCTATTCCTTCGGGAGACCTTAGGAGGATCCCTACGCTGCTGCCGACCGAGTTGGACGATCCATCGACGAACAGCTCCCAGGTTGGCCCGGTTGCTGTCGGAGGCCTGTCCTCGACCGGAATGGTGCTCTCGGCGATGAAGTCGGCGAGCGCTTGCCCTTTGATAGCTGATCGTGGCCGATACGAGATGTCGTATGCCCCGAGCATGATGGCCCATTTGACAAGTCGCCCCGAGGCTTCGGGGTGGGCCAGAATCTTCTTCAGTGGCTCGCCGGTTAACACTGTGATGGGATGCCCCTGGAAGTAGGGTCGGAGGCGCCTTGCGGAGGTAACCAATGCTAGCACGAGTTTCTCGGTTGCGGGGTACCTCCGCTCGGCCTCGCTGAGCACCTTGCTGGTGTAGTAGACCGGCCTCTCGACTCCCGAGTCATTTCTGACTAGGACCGAGCTGACCGTTGACGGCGTCGCCGAGAGATAGAGCAACAAGACCTCGCCCAGGACAGGCTTGGAAAGCACCGGGGGCGAAGCCAGGAATTCTTTGAGCTCGGTGAACGCTGTCTGGCATTCTCCATCCCATGCGAACGTGGCAGATGCTACCTTGGGCCCCCTCATCAGCTTGAAGAAGGGCAAGCATCATTCGGCCGCACGGGACAGGAAACGACTGAGAGCAGCGACACGCCCCGTTAGACGTTGGACGTCTTTAATACACGCGGGCGGGCGCATGTTCAGGATGGCCTGGACCTTATCGGGGTTGGCTTCGATCCCTTGCTGAGTGACCAGGAAACCCAGGAACTTCCCGGATCTTACTCCAAAGGCGCACTTGGCGGGGTTGAGCTTCATGCAGTACTTCAAGAGGGTGCCGAAAGTCTCGGCGAGGTCGGTGAAGTGGTCTTGGGCCCTCGGGGTCTTGACGAGCATGTCGTCGATGTAGGCCTCGACGTTCCGACCTAACTGTCCCTCGAACATATGGTTGACCAGTCGCTGGTATGTGGCTCCAGCATTCTTCAATCCGAAGGGCATCCGGGTGTAGCAGTACACGCCGTAGTCGGTGATGAAGGCGGTCTTCTCGACATCTTCAGGGTTCATTCGGATCTGATGATAACCCGAATAGGCATCCAGGAAACTGAGTATCTCATTGCCCGAGGTCAGATCGGTGAAGTCTACGCACATTCGCCACTTGCTGGTGGTCTTCGGCACCAGGATGACGTTGGCTAGCCACGTTGGGTACAGGACCGGTCTAAAAAAACCAGTATCTTGTCCCTTGGTGACCTGCGCCTTGATGATCGCCTGTTTCTCGGGCGCATGCTTCCTCCTCCGCTGCTGTACGGGTCTCATGGTGGCATCGAGGTTAAGCTTGTCCATCACAGTTTCCTCTGGTATACCAGGGAGTCGATCATCGGACCAAGCAAAGACCTGGACGTGTCCAGAAAGAAACTCCTTGTATTGCTGCTGTTCCTCCGGTGGTAGGTCGGCACTGATCCTTACTCCAAGGGCCGGGTCGTCGTTCAGGAATACCGTTAATAATTCGCCACCAGGCTCGGTGGTCACGGCTTTTCCTTCGACTCCCCTGGGGCCCTTATCCTTCCCGTCCGGCCTTGAGGCTTCCACCGAGATATTGTAGCACCTTCTAGCCGTGGCCTGGTTACCTCGGACTTCCCCCAACCCGTTTTTGTTGGGAAACTTCATTTTTTGGTGATAGGTAGATGGTACGGCCTTTATTCGGCTGAGAAATTTTCGGCCGAAAATGGCGTTGTACGCTATCATACCTTTAATCACTATGAAGTCCACTATGACCGTAACGGTTTTGGGTGGGGTGCCAATAGTGACCGGCAGGCTTAGGGCTCCCTCGGGGTAGGTGGCCAGGCCATTAAACCCGCAAAGGGGTGTTCGGATCGGGCGGAGCTTGGATGGGTCTTCCCCCATCTTGAGAAAATAATCATAAGATAATACATCGGGGGCGCTCCCATTATCAACCAAAATCCTGTCTACATTACAGTGATTTATCGTGGTCGAGATAACGAGGGCATCGTCATGCGGGGTGCTCAGCCCTTCCAGGTCTTGGTCGGAGAAGACTATGACCTGGGGCTCCATTGGCGGGCCTTTGGGGGGCTCTAAGGCTCGGCTGGCCCGCTCGGCATGACGTTTCCTTCCTCGGCTGGTGTCGCCTCCCGATGCCGCTCCTCCGGAGATGACGTTGATGTGGACCCCTCGGGGGGCGTTGTCCATCTCCTCTGCGGCGTCTCGGTCTTCTTTGTGCCTGGTTGTGAATCGGGCTAGATGCCCCAGACGGATGAGGCGCTCGATCTCATCTTGGAGCTGATGGCAATCTCCGGTGTGGTGCCCGTGGTCGCCGTGGAACAGGCAATGCCTGTCCCGCTTGCGGTTCTTCGACCTCATTGGCTCGGGCTGGCGGAGAAGTCCCGAGTCTTTGATGTCCTCATAGATCTCGTAGACTGGTGCGGTCAAGGGGGTATACCGCTCGTACTTTCTCTTGCGCTCTCCTTCCCGATCGCGCTTCTTACTCGAGCCGAGGTTTGGATCGGAGGTCCGCTTTTTGTCCCCCTCCCGACCCGAGCCGGTTGCGTCTCGGCAGGCACTGAGTACTTCTTCGCACTCGGTGTGGTGCAGTGCCAGAGTCACTAGCTCGGCAAGGGTCGAGGGAGGGTGGAGGACAAGCTCACGGCGGAGATTCTCGTCCCGGGTGCCCCCGGTCAGTGCGGTTGTGGCTGAGGCCACATCCAGGCGGGGGATCCTAAGGGCTTCCGATTTAAATCGGTGGACGTAAGTCCGGAGCGTCTCCCCTTGCGCCTGTTTGAGAGCTAGGAGCCCCGCTACTGACCTTGGGGGGGCGCTACCGGCGAAGCTCTCCTTGAAAATTCACCCGAATTGCCTGAAGTCTCGAATGGACCCCGGGGCGAGGGCTCGGAACCATGCCTGAGCGCCTTGGACCAGGGTGGCCGCGAAGGCTCGGCATTTGATGGGATCCGGCGTTCCATGCAGGTTCACCAGGGCGTCGAAGCTATCGTAGTGGTCGGCTGGGTCGCCCTGGCCGTCGTAGAGCTTGAAGGTTGGGATGGAGGCTCTAGGAAAGACCTCTGCCTTCAAGATGTACTCGGAGAAAGGGGATTTCTCCTCATCCTCCGGGAAAGAGGTCTTCTGTAGGGCGCGGAGGGCGCGCTCTTGCTCTGCGAACCGTCTTTCAAAATCTCGCAGCCGGAGAGACAGTTCCGGCTGTGGCCGCGCCGTGGGGCTGGGGGGGGCGTCGTGGCGATCCCCCGGAGCACTGGTGCCCGGGCGCGGCGGTCTCGCTCCCTGCTTCCCTCTCCTCGGCGTGGAGGAAGCCTCTTGCTCCACAGGCGGAGCTTGCGAGGGTCCTCCGACGTCGTTGTGGAGGAGCTGTCGGCCGCGGAGAGTGAAGCGGCCTCCGGCGGTGATGAGGGCATCTCACGACACTCCCTCTAGCTTTGGTCGTCTACACACTCTTGATATGGATTGATCATGGTCTCCACTTGTTATCTTCATTTTCCCAAGTTCATTTTATGTATTTTCCTTTTATTGAGTCCTATCTTATGTATTTTCCTTTATTGAGTCATGTGGTTCTAGTCCATTTCCCTTATTTTGCGTAATTGGGCCTTATTTCCTTAGTTATGGGCCCATAGGATTGAGTCTAGGTTATGCTTGGTCTTTTGTCCTATTGTCAGGGACATTTTGGTCATGTAAAGAGTGGTTGCCTATATATAGGCCCCATCTCTCCACTTGTACTAACTTTTGATGAATATTGAAGAAAACCCTTTCAAACTCTCTCAATATCTCTCTCTCTCTCATTATCTCTCCATTCTCTCTCCTCCTCTCTCTAAATTTTGAAATTCACTCTCTCTCCTCCCCCTCTCAACCACTTCCAACCCCCACCTACCTCCATTAACTCCCCACAACTTCCCACAACCCCTCTTTAATCCTCACCTAGTCCCAAGGAAGTTCCACCACTCAAAACCCCACCCTCCAACCACCACCTACCCCTTTCACTTCCCTAAGCATATCTCCACCTTCCCAAGGCTGAATTAACTCATTCCAAAGCCCAAATTCGAATCTCCCCTTCCCTCCTTGCTCCCTAGGTCGCACCCCTCCTCTCCCCTCAAGCCAAGTTCACCCCCTCCTCTCTTCTCCACTCCAGCTTTGTGTGCAGGCCGACCTGCAGTTTAGCACTCTGTTGCAGCGACGTCCACGACTGCATCCTGGTTCTGCTGGTGGCGGGGCCTAACTTTCTGGAAAGGCCTCCCTGTGCTCTTCTCAGGCGAGGTGGAATCACTCCATTCCGAGTTCGTGGCCGTCCGTGAAGGCTGTTCTTCCCCGACTGCGCAGAACCTCTCAGACCAAGAGCCAGAGCGGCAGAGAAGACTCTCCCACGATGAGCCTTGAAGGAACCAGTCTTCAGGGTCTTCAACAAAGTTCTTCCTTCCCCTGTCAGCATCCAGGAACAGAAGGCAGAATCCCGTTCGGCATCCGAAAACCAGAGATACCAATTTTCTACCACAACCACGCCGATCTGCCTCCTCACAGTCTGCCCCGACCACCATCCACTTCTCTGGACACCCATCTCATCTCCGACATCAGAAGACTTCCCCGTTTATTTTTATGCAAAGTAGACTCATATACGATTCCAACGAGTCCAGTGGTGCCAGATTTGGAGCTCAGGAGTGACCGTGCCCGCTTCTGCAACCTGCCATTTCAAACTGAGCTCGGCCAGAGACCAGAGCTGCATCCATCTTCAAGTCACCAGAGCAGTCAGCCCCTAGATCAGAACGTCATCCAAAAATTCAAGCCGCACCCCTCTCCGGTTAGCAATCTTTTGGCGCAAGTCTCATGAGATTCTGAGCTCGGTGGATTTATTGGCTGCATCAACATCGACTCCCTATCCAGAATTACAGAAGCTAGACAGAATCGGCGAAGCTCGAAAACTCGGTTTCCTTTGCATCTCTTCCCACCCCGCTTGGCCGGCTGAAGGCCCCTCCCTGCGTGGAGGTAGTTTTGAATGTATTAAGCATAACCCCCACCCCAAGATCACCCCTCCTGCGTGAGGAGTAGTGCTGTACCGTTTGCAATTTCAGGTCAAGCTACATCGCCGCGGCGATCGGGTGCATACCCTCGCCTCCCGGCGCGCCCTCGTCTCCGATCGGGATCGGTGTCTTCACACCGATCAGGTGAGCTTCTGATACTATCCTTAGTAGCCTTATTCCTGCTAGTTTAGTATTGCTTTGATTGCTCGTCGGCGGTGAGAAGAGGGCTCGAACTTGCATGCCAGTTTGTTAGTGTCCACCGCGGACTGTGAGTGAGTGCCACCAAGCCCCCCGCCTTGCGGGCCAGCCGCCCACAAAGTTGGGTATCCTAGACTCATTTGGGTTCAGTCCTAGCATTGTAAGTCCATTAGAACAATTGGGTCCCGCCCCGGACCTTCATCATTATCTCTCGGACCCACCGGGTGAACGTGTGAATCGGGTGAGCAAAAATCGTCATTGTGAGAATCATTGAGCGCTTGTATGCTTGCGGGTCTAAGTCCTAGGGTTATCTCATCATATTTAGTGGTCTTTGGGCTGTGCCACATCAAGTGGTATCAGAGCGGTCATAGGCTTGTCCTTACAAGTCTAGTCTTGGGTCTCACTAAGTCTTTCTTAGGTGCATTCGCACACCCTTGCATAGCCCACCCAACCTTGCATGACCACCCGTAGTGGAACTCATTATCAAGGCAATCCATCTTCTTCCAATAACACCATGAATCCCAATCCCCAAGGAAATCCCCCTCACAATGAGCATGAGCTTCCCGACCAAATGAGGTTTCTTGTGGACTACATGACCGAAATTATGGGAAGGCTTGACGGTATTACGGCCCGGCTTGAACAACTTGAGGAAAATAGACCTATTCCAAGGGAAGGAGATAGGAGAGATCCCCCTCCACATGTGGAGCCAGCCATAGGAGGACTCAACCTTGACCCCCCTCCCGAACCGGAAAGGGACCCACCCCCTATAAGGAATGAGAGGCCTCCCCGGGACAACCCGGATGACCAACTAATGAGACTTGTGAAAGTCGATGCTCCCACTTTTGATGGATCTCATCATCCGAGCATCTACTTAGATTGGGAGGCAGCCATGGATCAATATTTTGATTGGTACCCAATGACCGAGGATAGGAAAGTCCGACTTGCAAAGATGCAATTAACCAAACTTGCCAAGACTCATTGGATGAATGTTGAAGCCTTAAGGATAGTTAGGAGGGAAGTTCCAATCACCACATGGGGGGCCATGAAAGACCAACTCAAACTCAAATATGTCCCACCTTCCTACCATCAAAACCTCCTAGATGAATGGCAAGCCTTGACTCAAGAAGGAAAGACCGTTATGGAATACATTGAAAAGTTTGACTACTACCTCCTCAAATGTGGAGTCCAAGAGGACCCCTCCGTCACACTCTCCCGCTTTAGGAATGGGCTTCAATTCCATATCAAAAAGGAACTATTCATGCGTCAAGTAACAACTTTAGAGCAAGCCTACCAAGTAGCTCGGGATGCCGAGAAATTCTCTCGGTACACGCGAATGGTTCCCCCTCGGGGAATGGACCCTAGAGCCATGGCACCTCGGGCCAACCCTCCACCACCCCAAAGAGGTCTCCTTCCTACACCCATGGGAACTCCTCCCACACGGGTCACCCCTCCTAATGCCAATCCACCATTCCGCCCCGCAATTGGGCCCCTAAACACAACTCCCAATAGGCCCAATTCGACACCCACTCTCCCTCACACTAAGGTGACCCCAAACCATCAAAGTGGGCAGCAATGCTTTAGGTGTTATGGGTATGGACACTTTTCCAATCAATGCCCCACCAAGGGAGCATCAAACTTACTCATAGAGGAGACCAACCCCCAACCCCAAGCTGAATTTGAAGGAGAGTTTGAGGTATATGAACCCTCTCTTGAATGGGAGGAGGAGTATGAGAACCACTACATGGAGAGCAACCAAGAACAACCTCCTCCACCCACCGACTCCCACCTAGGAGTGGTTAGATGCACCCTCACCCAAAACCAAGAGCATGATTGGAGGAGAAACACCATATTCCATACCTACATAAGGATGGGGAGCCATGTTAGGAAGGTCATCTTGGATAATGGAAGTAGTGTGAATGTGGTGTCACCCGACACCGTCAAACTTTTGGGCCTTACCACCTCCCCACATCCCCACCCATATAGGGTAGCATGGATTGATACCACCTCCATACCCGTTAGTGCCCGTTGCCTTGTCCCAATTACATTCCAATCCTATCAAGGCCAAGTGTGGTGCGATATCCTTCCAATGGAAGTTGGGAGTATCCTTTTAGGACGGCCTTGGATCTACGATGTAGATGCCACCTTCTTAGGAAGAACCAACGCTTGCATCTTCATTCACGAGGGGAAGAAGATCCAACTCAACCCATCTCCACCCCGCACTCTACCTAAGAAGGCCTCTCCCTCCCTTGAGGGACCCACTACCCTTCCCCCCATCCCAACACCAACAAACCCCACCCCATCAAGTCCTAGTCCTAGTAACATCAAAGAGCCTCCTAGGAGCCTACACCTTGTCACTAGGAAAGAGTTTGAGGAAGAAGTCAACCAAGGGGATCAAGTATGTGCCATTGTCATTTGTCTAGGGGAATCCACCCCAACCGATCCACACCCCCTAGAAATTCATCAACTCCTTAAGGACTTCCATGATGTATTTCCCGAGGAGCTTCCGGACAAACTACCACCTATGAGAGATGTGCAACATGCCATCGACCTCGTGCCCGGGGCTACCTTGCCCAACCTCCCACACTACCGACTCAACCCCACCGAGCATGCCGAGCTTCGAAGGCAGATTGAAGAACTCATCAAGAAGGGCTTCCTCCGAATTAGCAAAAGCCCTTGTGCCGTCCCGGCTCTTCTTACACCCAAAAAGGATGGGACTTGGCGCATGTGTGTAGATACCCGAGCCGTCAACAAGATAACGGTCAAATATAGGTTCCCCATCCCTCGGCTTGATGACATGCTAGACATGCTAGCGGGAGCCACCATCTTCTCCAAAATTGATCTCAAAAGTGGCTACCACCAAGTCCGCATTAGGCCCGGGGACGAGTGGAAAACCGCCTTTAAAATTAAGGACGGTCTCTATGAATGGCTTGTTATGCCTTTCGGCCTTTCTAATGCACCAAGTACCTTCATGCGTCTCATGACCGAGGTCCTCCGGCCCTTCATTGGCATTTTTCTAGTTGTCTACTTTGATGACATCCTCATATATAGCCAATCCAAGGAAGCCCACCTCGATCACCTCAAACAAGTGTGCACCATCCTTAGGAAAGAGAGTCTCTTTGTCAATCCCGGGAAGTGTCATTTCTTGACCAATCAACTAGCCTTTCTAGGATTTATTGTCTCATCCCAAGGAGTATCCATGGACCCCGAAAAGGTCCAAGCTATTCTTGAGTGGCCCGAGCCCAAAACCATTCATGACGCCCGAGGCTTCCATGGGCTAGCCACCTTCTATAGGAGATTCATCCGGGGGTTTAGCACTATCACCACTCCTATCACGGATTGCCTCAAGAAAGGCACATTTGTTTGGACTAGGGCAGCCTCCAAAGCCTTCCTAGAGCTTAAAGAGAAAATGACCCAAGCCCCGGTCCTTTGCCTACCCGACTTTTCAAAGGTCTTTGAGGTCACATGTGATGCTTCCGGGGTAGGGATTGGAGGTATCCTTAGCCAAGAGGGTCACCCGGTAGCCTACTTTAGTGAAAAACTTTGTGAGGCTAGGACGAGATACTCCACATATGACAAAGAGCTTTATGCCGTGGTTCAATCCCTCCGGCATTGGAGGCACTATCTCCTACCCAAAGAATTTGTGATCTTCTCGGACCATGAGGCTTTGAAATATCTCAACACTCAACAAAAGCTCAATGCCCGCCATGCCCGATGGGTAGAATACATTCAAGCCTACACCTTTGTCCTCAAGTATAAGATGGGTAGTGAGAACCGCGCCGCCGATGCACTAAGTAGGCGGGTAGCCTTACTCTCCACCGTCCAAGTGGAGGTAACCGGATTTGAGAGAATCAAAGGGGAATACCCACATTGCCCCGACTTTGGGACTCACTACAACACCCTTTCCACCTAGCCACTCAAGGAGTATAAGGGGTTCATACTTCAAGATGGATATCTGTTCAAAGGGGATAGGCTTTGCATACCTAGGACTTCACTTAGGGACTTCCTAGTTTGGGAGTTACATAGTGGTGGCCTAGCTGGTCACTTTGGGGTCCACAAAACCATAGAGTTGGTTGAGAGGCAATTCCACTGGCCCAGTCTCAAGAAGGATGCAGCCCACATTGTGGGACAATGCCGCATATGTGCATCCGCCAAGCAAGTAAGACAAAACACCGGGCTTTACACACCTCTACCCATACCCGACCAACCGTGGGAAGATTTGAGCATGGATTTCATTCTTGGCCTACCAAAGACCTTGCGCAAACATGATTCCATCTTTGTAGTGGTTGACAGGTTCTCAAAGATGGCCCACTTTATCCCCTGCTCCAAGACCTCTGATGCCTCTAGGATCGCCCGGTTATTCTTTGATGAGGTAGTCCGACTCCATGGGTTACCTAAGACTATTGTGTCCGATAGAGATGTGAAGTTCACTAGTTATTTTTGGAAGACTCTATGGCACTTGATGGGGACCCTCCTCAAATTCTCCACTGCCTATCATCCTCAAACCGATGGCCAAACTGAGGTCGTCAACCGAAGCCTTGGGAACTTGCTCCGATGCCTTGTAGGGGATCACCCTGGGAATTGGGATCTCCTCTTATCTCAAGCTGAGTTTGCCTACAATGATTCTGTCAATAGGTCCATAGGCAAGAGTCCATTTGAGGTAGTACATGGTTTTAGGCCTAGAAAGCCCTCGGATCTCATTCCCCTTCCCCCTCATGCTAGAGTGTCAGTCTCAGCTGAGTCCTTTGCACAGCATATCAAAGAGTTGCATGATGACATCCGCAAGCATATAGGTAAAAGCAATGAGGCTTACAAAAGACGGGCCGATGCTCACCGGCGCCACTGTGAATTCCAAGTGGGGGACCCGGTGATGGTGAGGACGGAGCGGCTCCTTCCCGGGCCTGCCTCCAAGTTGAGGGCACGAGGGTCGGGACCCTTTCGAGTTCTACGACGACTTGGCAGCAATGCTTATGAGCTTGACCTACCAGAGAGCTATGGGGTACACCCTACCTTCAACGTGGCGGACCTGGTACCCTACAAAGGCCCCGCGGTGGAACCCAGTGAGGAGCTTGAGCCTTTACCCCCCCTTACGAGAGACACCCCCGGAGGGACTCCACTTTCTAGCTTAAGGACCGACAAGAGCAGGTAGAGGCAATACTGGATAAGCAGAGTATCATTACAAGGCACAAGGTGTATCAGCGCTATCTGGTTAGGTGGAAGAACCGTCCCCCGATCGAGGATGCATGGGTGAGTCGGGAGCATTTGATGCGCCTGGACCCCGACATGATGGAGCAGTACGACAGTCAGGCAGACCCATACTCGACAGGGTCGAGTTCTCCCCACCCCGGGGGATTTGATGAGGGCATCTCACGACACTCCCTCTAGCTTTGGTCGTCTACACACTCTTGATATGGATTGATCATGGTCTCCACTTGTTATCTTCATTTTCCCAAGTTCATTTTATGTATTTTCCTTTTATTGAGTCCTATCTTATGTATTTTCCTTTATTGAGTCATGTGGTTCTAGTCCATTTCCCTTATTTTGCGTAATTGGGCCTTATTTCCTTAGTTATGGGCCCATAGGATTGAGTCTAGGTTATGCTTGATCTTTTGTCCTATTGTCAGGGACATTTTGGTCATGTAAAGAGTGGTTGCCTATATATAGGCCCCATCTCTCCACTTGTACTAACTTTTGATGAATATTGAAGAAAACCCTTTCAAACTCTCTCAATATCTCTCTCTCTCTCATTATCTCTCCATTCTCTCTCCTCCTCTCTCTAAATTTTGAAATTCACTCTCTCTCCTCCCCCTCTCAACCACTTCCAACCCCCACCTACCTCCATTAACTCCCCACAACTTCCCACAACCCCTCTTTAATCCTCACCTAGTCCCAAGGAAGTTCCACCACTCAAAACCCCACCCTCCAACCACCACCTACCCCTTTCACTTCCCTAAGCATATCTCCACCTTCCCAAGGCTGAATTAACTCATTCCAAAGCCCAAATTCGAATCTCCCCTTCCCTCCTTTCTCCCTAGGTCGCACCCCTCCTCTCCCCTCAAGCCAAGTTCACCCCCTCCTCTCTTCTCCACTCCAGCTTTGTGTGCAGGCCGACCTGCAGTTTAGCACTCTGTTGCAGCGACGTCCACGATTGCATCCTGGTTCTGCTGGTGGCGTGGCCTAACTTTCTGGAAAGGCCTCCCTGTGCTCTTCGCAGGCGAGGTGGAATCACTCCATTCCGAGTTCGTGGCCGTCCGTGAAGGCTGGTCTTCCCCGACTGCGCAGAACCTCTCAGACCAGGAGCCAGAGCGGCAGAGAAGACTCTCCCACGACGAGCCTTGAAGGAACCAGTCTTCAGGGTCTTCAACAAAGTTCTTCCTTCCCCTGTCAGCATCCAGGAACAGAAGGCAGAATCCCGTTCGGCATCCGAAAACCAGAGATACCAATTTTCTACCACAACCACGCCGATCTGCCTCCTCACAGTCTGCCCCGACCACCATCCACTTCTCTGGACACCCATCTCATCTCCGACATCAGAAGACTTCCCCGTTTATTTTGCTGCAAAGTAGACTCGTATACGATTCCAAAGAGTCCAGTGGTGCCAGATTTGGAGCTCAGGAGCGACCGTGCCCGCTTCTGCAACCTGCCATTTCAGACTGAGCTCGGCCAGAGACCAGAGCTGCATCCATCTTCAAGTCGCCAGAGCAGTCAGCCCCTAGATCAGAACGTCATCCAAAAATTCAAGCCGCACCCCTCTCCGGTTAGAAATCTTTTGGCGTAAGTCTCATGAGATTCTGAGCTCGGTGGATTTATTGGCTGCATCAACATCGACTCCCTATCCAGAATTACAGAAGCTAGACAGAATCGGCGAAGCTCGAAAACTCGATTTCCTTTGCATCTCTCCCCACCCCGCTTGGCCGGCTGAAGGCCCCTCCCTGCGCGGAGGTAGTTTTGAATGTATTAAGCATAACCCCCACCCCAAGATCACCCCTCCTGCGTGAGGAGTAGTGCTGTACCGTTTGCAATTTCAGGTCAAGCTACATCGCCGTGGCGATCGGGTGCATACCCTCGCCTCCCGGCGCGCCCTCGTCTCCGATCGGGATTGGTGTCTTCACACCGATCAGGTGAGCTTCTGATACTATCCTTAGTAGCCTTATTCCTGCTAGTTTAGTATTGCTTTGATTGCTCGTCGGCGGTGAGAAGAGGGCTCGAACTTGCATGCTAGTTTGTTAGTGTCCACCGCGGACCGTAAGTGAGTGCCACCAAGCCCCCCGCCTTGCGGGCCAGCCGCCCACAAAGTTGGGTATCCTAGACTCATTTGGGTTCAGTCCTAGCATTGTAAGTCCATTAGAATAATTGGGTCCCGCCCCGGACCTTCATCATTATCTCTCGGACCCACTGGGTGAACGTGTGAATCGGGTGAGCAAAAATCGTCATTGTGAGAATCATTGAGCGCTTGTATGCTTGCGGGTCTAAGTCCTAGGGTTATCTCATCATATTTAGTGGTCTTTGGGTTGTGCCACATCAGGCGGTGTGCTGCGTTGCACTCCTTCGAGGGGGACTTCCTGACGGGGCGCGGGACCTCGCGTCCCGGGCCGCCTGGGCCCTCATGAGCTCCACGAGGACGTCCATCTTTTCGTTGAGGGCCTGGAAGGTGTTGGCGCCACCGTCGAGGGGTGCCCCTGTCTCCGCCGGGGGGGGGTGGTGGCCCGTTGGTGGGGACGCTGGCGTTGGAGGGGGGGCTCTGTGAGACCCTAGAGGGGGCGCCTCCCGCCTCCGCCACAGCCTTACCTGCCCCGCCGGCGGATCTCCTCCCTGAGCTTTTTCTTACCATCTTGACTCTTCGTGCGTTTCCCACAGACGGCGCCAGATGAAGAGGCGGAATCTCGCGCTGGGTCCTGAGCGGGCTGTGGATCACCAGAAGATGAATCTGCAAGAGAGGGAAACATGTCAGAGGGCCCAGGGGATCTCCCTGGGGCAAATCCTCCGATGGCTAAGTCAGTAGAGCGATGGTGGAAGCGATAATGGGGGGAGGAGAGAGCTGATGCACGAGAATCCTCTCCACCAAAGGGTGAAGCGAATCGTGCTCAGGAGCTTAGGGTATGTGAATGCCTAGTTCATCTTACCATCTTCTGGAGGGTATCCCTTGCTTAAATAGTGTGCCGCCTTCAGGAGTCCTGTAAGCTGAGGGGTTCCCGACCGGAGTTACGTCTTTAACGGGGGCTTTCATGGCCTGATCGTGGGAACGTTATCCCCTTGGAGTCCGGCAGCTCCCATGACTCTCCCGCTGGCGGAGAACTCTGAACGGCCGCACCTGCAGATAATCAACCGGTTTTACCGAGCCTCGGGGATGCTAGCTCATGTCCGAGCGATAGGCATGGCCCGGCGAGGGTGGGGTCGGATAGATCGGCTGGAGCCTATCTCTCTCGGATGGGGAGAGGGCTTTAGGCCGGGCCTTCCTTGGGACCTAACCGTTGTCTCGGGCCCTCCGAGCCTAGAAGGCCGCCGGGGAGAGTTGGTTCCTCGAGTCTTATTTATTGGGCTTTTCTCCCGAAGTGGGCCCTGTGGGCTATCACTTGGGTGGGCTCGTCGGGTTGGACCTTTTAGGTCTTGTTGGGCGGCCTTTGTGGTGGGCTGCGGAAATCCCCCTCTCCACAAGGTATCCAAAGCAAAGAAAATATTCAACCGCATAAAAAAAATGCAAATATCCATCCATATAACAAGTACCCATCCATTATCCAATATCCAATATCCATCCATAACATATCTTCAAAACATGACATCTCTCATATCCAATATCTATCCATAACATATCTTCAAAACATGACATCTCTCTCCCCCTTTGTCATTATCAAAAAGAAGTTAGTGACCATGAGAGGATCTTGAGCCATTTCTGTGAGGCCCGTGCCTTAGTGGATCCTTGGTGGTTCGGACCTAGAATTCGTTCTGGAATTTCCGGCTATTTTCCTGGATTTTTAGGAATTTCTCCTGCATTTTTCGGGATTTAATCGGATTAAGTGAGTTTTAAAAAGAGAAAATAAGGTTATATATATATATAATAATTATATTATATATATATTAATTTTTTTTCTTTTATCTCACCCCCCCTTCACTTCCTCTCTCCCCCCTCGTCGATCTCACTCACGCTCTCTCTCTCTCCTCCCGATCGTCTCTCTCCCCCTTCGTGGGATTTCAGGTGAAACGGCGGCGGATCGAGACGTGGAGCACGCCGGTGGAATCCTCACGTCGAGAGGAGCGCGTTGACGCCCACCTTGACGTGGTTTGTGATGCGTGGGAGCAAGACGGGGTGAGAAGGTCCGATGGTGCCCTTACCTTGCATGCGGCCCAATCGGCCGTTTCGGGTTGAACGAGGTAGGGGGATGGAATCTCGATCTTGCTAGGATCATTTCCTATAGTTTGTTTGCTTGATTAAGCTCATGTGGCATGCATAATGGTTATTTTCCATTTTTGGGGGTTTAAGCTTTGTTCTTCATGTATAATCCATTGTGGGTGTTGCATGTGGGTGTTTTAGTTGGTATATTGCTGTTTAGGACGTGTGGTTTGGCAGGAAACAGGTTGTTTTGTCGTTACCCAGCGATTTCGATTGCCCGGGAGGGAACCCGTTTTCAGATATAACCTGTCCGAATCATAGTTGGTGTGACGGTCCTACCAGAAACCGTTACACGTGTAACGGCCCTCACGGGACGCATTACAGAACTGTAACAGTCCTTTGAAGGGGCGTCACAGTGTGTGTAACGGTCAGGATCCCGACCGTTACACTTCTGTTGATTTCCATTGATCGGGTTTAGCGGTTGGCCTGACGGCCTGTCGGGCGGCCGTCAGGGCGCCGTAACGCTCCTGCGCGAGCGCGTTACACTGCTTTTGAACGGCTAGGAAAAATTGTGAATTGATTTTTGGCCTCGGGTGGCTCTAACGGCCAGGGGCGGACGCGTCACAGTTGATGTAACGTGCTTTTCCCCGACCGTCAGGACGCTGTAACGCGCCTCCGGGAGTGCGTTACACTCCGCTTGATCGATTAGAACTAGGGTTTCGGGTGGTTGTAACGGCTAGGGGCGGACGCGTCACAAGCGATGTAACGCGCCAACCCCCGGCCGTCACCCTCTATGACGCGCTGGCAGTAGACCGTCACACCCCTATTAGTTTCCAAAAGCCGCCTGCCTATTCGTTAATGCTTTTTAGAATGATTACACGCCATGTATGAGTTATTTTATGAAATAATGGCATGTTTTTAGATCCCAATAGAATAGCTTTACTTTCCTTGCGATGGAACCATTGTTGTAGCCCTAAGGTCTTTGAGTGCCGACCCGCCTGGGGATGGCGGAGGGGTGTTCCCGTCACACGGTTTTTAAGCTAGTACCGTGGGCTCCCCGCCAACGGTAGCGTCCTACCGAGGGAGAAAACTAGCGAGAGGGCCTGGCTCAGGCGAGAGTAATGTGTGCACATGTGGTCGGAGGCTGTGGACTGACACTGACGAGTGTCGCTCTGACTGGTCACTTGGTTTGGTACTGTTTACGCGCTCAGCTTGTCGTGTTACTGACTGCGAGTGCTTGAGACGCAGTGTAAGTCGTCAGTGGACGCATCTGGTTTCTACTCCCGGTGGTTGTCCTATTCCCTATGGCTTGGTTAGTTGAGGCACTTTCTATTGGTAGATTTATTTTCTGTCGATTAGATTTAATTGTTTTTGGAATGTTTTAGCTGTGTAGTTAGATTTACAGCTTTATTGTGATTAGTTTATTAATGCCAATGCCTGTTAATTTAATTAAATGCATGCTCTAATTGCCTTATTTTCGCATGATTGCTTGTTTAGTGCGAGGTAGGGATCCGCGTGACCCCTATTGAGTCTGGCTGTGACTCACCCTTCTCCTTTCAGGTGAGCCACGCCTGTCGTCTCCCGGAGTTTCCCGTGTACTCGGAGACCGCTCTTAGCTGCCAGTAGTTGATGTGTCGCCTTGTAGGGCTTTCTGGTGTACTTTTGCCGGGGTATGCCCCGTGTAGTTGTACTTTTGGACTAGCACTTCTGTGCCTCTAGACTAGTTTATATATTTAGCACTTGTTTATTTTAAATTGCTTCCGCACTCTTGTTAAATTTTATTGTTTAATTCTAATATGCGCGCTTGTGATTGCAATTCGTTATGCATCCCCTCGACAAACTTCACTAATCCTTCAGGGGCCTCATCAGCCTCTTGGGTGGCTTTCCCAGTTCCTGGTATCGGTGTATCGATGTTATCGGTATATCGGTATCCGGCGCTCTGGGTCGTCACAGTTGGTATCAGAGCGATGTTGAGGATTTGTATAAGGAATTGGAATTTGCACTTGTCCAGAGTTAGTCCTTTCGTGTTGTCTATTGCTGGCTTAGGATGTTTTCCGTATGATTGATGGATTTGCTGTTGTTTTGTGTTCGGCAGTTGTAAGATGCTGTGGACGCACTAAAATTCACTTATTCAGGTGGTTCGTCTACTAAGTACGTGGGCGTGCCAGTCACCGAAGTGACAATTTGTTCGGGCTCCGAAGAGCCCATGGTGCGCTCGATCTGACTCGGTCAGACGATTGTGTGGTTCGTGTCGGGACAAAAATCCACCGCGCCATAAAGGTCACGGCGTCATTTACATCCCCCATACGAGGGAACACCCTTGATTAATCGCCGAGATTCAGGGCCTCATGTCCAAGAAACTAATTGCACGAAAGGTCTATTAGGAAGCATCGAAACCCCCGTATGAGGGTAAGAAGAAAACATTCGCGATCATGTCGGTCGTGTACTGACCATTTAATGTTCGGACGAATGTCCGACTCGAGAAAATCGCGGTTGTCGCGGGAAAACCGGAACGCATGTATGCCGAGGTACGACAAATTTATTGTTCGGAAGAGCGAAAAACGTTCAGCTGAGCCTCGGTTGGAGCGGTCAAAAACCAGTAAATCTGTTGGCCCGGTGCAAGAGCAAGCTGCGACCATACTGCGGTGGGCCCCCCGCGGTCGAAACAAGACTTGCATGAGCGTCATTAATATTTCCAGTGCCAAGGGGCAACGAGGGAATATCCTGAATCGGCTGAAAAGCCCTGTGTCTGGGGAAGCGGACGTTCGAAATGTGTCGGTCATTCGGGAGATCGTTTAATATTTAGACGGGTGTCTGGCTTGAGAGTATCATAATCGTCGCAGGAGGACCTGGAACATATGTATGCCGTGATATGGTAAATACATTATTCCGAGACACTGAAAACATTCGGTTAAATCTCGATTAGTGTAGCAGGAAACTAGTGAATTTATTGGCCCGGTGCGAGATCGAGTCGGGACCATACCGGGGGCGCCTCCCGCGGTCCAAACGGGGCTTGCGTGGGCATCATTAATGTTCCCGGTGCCGGAGGGCAACGGGGAAGAGTCCCGGGACTAGATTCCAAAACCAAAACATGTTCGAAGGAAGCGAGCTATAGGCCGAGGGTGTGGGTCAGATAATGACCATAATCGGGGCGGACCCGAGGTCCAAGCACAGCCCACAAAGGCCTTATTGATATTCCCGTATATAGGGTCCAGGGATGACATGAGCCATCTCGTTCTATTCAGATTTCTGTCGGTCACTTGCGGACCACTTGATATTCGGACAAGGGTCCATATTGAAGGTGCGACGTGGATAGGAACAACAACGTACAAATGTATGCCGAGTTTACGGCAATTTCAATGAAAGGGTGGGAACGAATCCCGATAGGGTGAATCTGATTTGACGAGCTATCGGCCCAGAGCAATGCTGGGTCATGACCACGTCGGGGTAGGAGCCGTCGGCCATGTTGGTTGCTCACGGGTCTTTTCATGTTCAGACACATGTCCGTGATAGAAACGCGGTGAAAACCGAGGCGAACCCGTTCAAATGTTTGCCGAAAGTGCGGCAATTTTAGTAGTGGCTCGGAGGGGATCCGTCCTGAGGAACGAGTCCGGTCTGATTGGAATGTCGGCCCAAGACTAGGTCGGGGCCTGGCCATGTCGGGATAATTCCCAAGACTCGGGCCCGGCCTGAGAGGGCGGCATCATTGTTCCTTTTGCGTCGGGTCACGGAGAGAGATGGGGCTGCAATGTGGACCCTGGTATTTTTTATATCTAAGATTTTAATTATATATTCCTCTCTTTCCTCTTGCTGTTCATTTCTTCTTTATGCATTTGTTCTGAATGATTCCTCCCCCCTTTTTGTTTATTATTATTATTATTTTTCCCCCCTTTTTTATTATCACTATTTCACATTTTTGTTTGTTTCCTATATATATTCAGATTTCTTCATTTATCATAATTTTCATTAATTTATTTATTATTATTATTATTATCACCAATGTCATTATCATCATATGTTATATGTGTATGTTTCCCGGAGGGAGAGGGCCGCTGGAGGGTGTACCGGCTAGGGGTATGAAAAGCGTGCCGATGAGGGCGCCCCAAGGCGTACCGGCAAAGGGAGAAGGGGGTGCACCGAAGAAGGCACCAAGGAGAGTGTGCCGCTGGAGGGTGTTGGCGGGCGTGCCAGGCTGACTCGAAGTCTATACAATGTCTGCTAGCACACGCGCAGAGTCTGTACATCGTCCATTTGCTGCAACTCAAAGTCTATACACTGGCTGGTTGCTGTAACCCAAAGTCTGTACATTGGCCGGTTGCATGCATACAAGGTCTGTACATTCATCAGCTCAAAGTCTGTACATTGTCTATTTGCTGCAACTCAAAGTCTATACATTGGCTGGTTGCATGCACACAAAGTCTATACGTCCATCAGCTCAAAGTCTGTACATTGGCTGGTCGCTGCGACGCAAAGTCTGTACATTCATCAGCTCAAAGTCTATACATTGGCTGCATTCATCAGCTCGAAGTCTACACATTGGCTGCATTCATCAGCTCGAAGTCTACACATTGGCTGATCACCACAACACAAAGTCTGTACATTCATCAGCCCAAAGTCTATACAATGGCTTGTCACCGCAACACAAAGTCTGTACGTCGGATGGTCGCATGCGTACAAAGTCTGTACGTTCATCAGCTCAAAGTCTGTACAATGTCTATGCGAGTTGTCGATTTGCTGTAACTCAAAGTCTATACATTGGCCAGCTCAAAGTCTGTACGTTGTACATTGGCTGCAACTCAAAGTCTATACATTGGCCAGCTCAAAGTCTGTACGTTGTCCATTGGCTGTAGCTCAAAGTCTATACATTGGCCAGCTCAAAGTCTGTACGTTGTCCATTGGCTGCAGCTCAAAGTCTATACATTGTGCTCCAGTTCGGGAAAGACCATTCCACGTGAGACGGTGAGGAGGAGAGGGTGTGGGTGGGAAGGAGCGTGCCGCTGAAGGGCCAAGAAGGTGTGTCGTTGAAGGGCTGTTATAGTGTGCCACTGGGGGGGTTGATAGGGTGTACCGGTGAAGGCGGGAATAGACGCGCCGATGAAGGCCCACTCCTCTGTTACTTATTTTTAAGGCTTTTCTTTTCTTCTTTTCTTTTATTTCTGCATAGTTTTATACAAATCTTTTCTCTTTCTTCTTGCAATCTGTTGTTGTTCTATTTATTTGTTACTTTTTTTGTCTTTTGCTATGTATTTATTATCCCATTTGTTTGTTGCGTCCTTTTGCCTTTTAACGTCTTGTTATTTTCTAACAAAAATTCGGCAGCATCTCCCCTTGACCTGAGGGTAAGGGAGATAAAGGGAACTCGCCCACAGGGAGTGGTGGAACCCGTCAACTGGAGGTGGGCGCCCAAAGGTGGCAGCACCTTTAATAAATCCTCGCAAAACCCGAAAGCAGCGATGGATAAAGGGGGGAAACCTATGGAACTAATCAAGGGCGTGCCGGGCTAGGGAGGCCAAAGGGTGTGCTGGGCTGAGGGGCACAAGGGTGTGCCGGGCTAGCATGGTTAAGGGTGTGCCGGTTGGGTGGTTCAAGGTGTGTGTCGGCCAGAAGGAGTTGAGGCATACCGGGCTGGCTGGTTCGAGGGTGCGTCGGGCTGAAGAAGCCAAGGGTGCACCGGCTGGGAAGGGCCAAGGGTGTGCCGGCCAAAAGGGGTTGAGGGGCATCGGTGAAGTAAAAGGGTTTACGTGCTGGGTTAAATCTAGGCCAAGTAGTGTGTTACTTGGCTAAGGGAAAGGGATCAGGACTGTTTGGGGAAGGAATGGGCCTGAACAGGGGCAATGGGCTTGGGTTGTGTCTGGGAAGGGAGTGGATGCTATCCAGAAGGGAAACCCGCCCTTGCTGAATCATGAGATCGATGGAAGAGGCTATCATCAGCCGTGAAGAGGTGAAATCTCGCGCTGGTTCCTGAGCGGGCTGGTAATCACCAAGTTTGTGAACTGCAAGACAGGGAAACGGGTCAGAGGGCCCAGGGGGATTCCCTGGGGTGAAACCCTCCGACGCTCAAGTCAGTAGAGCAATGGTGGGAGCAGCGATAGGGAGGAGAAGGTGAAGGCGCGAGATCCTTCTCCACCAATGGGGTGAAGTGATCCGTGCTCAGGAATTGGGGGTGGATCAATGCCCTTTTTGGACTTACCTTTTGTCGGAGGGTATCCCAGGTTTAAATAGTGCGTCGCCCTCTGGAGTCCTGCAAGCCGAGGGGTCTCCGGTGGAGGTTACGTCCTCGTCGTGGGCTTTTATGGCCTCATCGTGGGGGCGTTATCCTCACGGGGAAGCTGGAGCTCCTGGACTTCTTGGCGCCCGGCCCGCTGTGGACTCTAACGGCTGCAATGATAAACATTTTATCGGTCGTACCGAGCTTAGGGGGGCCGGCCTTATCGGGCAATAGGCCTAGCTCGGTGAGGAGATGGGTCGGACAGACCGGCTAGCGCTTCCCCCCTTTGTGCGGAGGGATAGCTCGTGCGCGAGTCTTCCTGTGACCTGACCGAAGCTTGGGCTCTCCGAGCCTTGGGGCCTCCTAGGAGAGTTGTTTCCTCGAGCATTGTTTTATTGGGCTTTTCCAAGCGGGCCCTGTGGGCTGTCACTTGGACGAGCTTGCCTCGTTGGGCCCTGTTGGGCCTAGTTGGGTCTGCTCTTTGAGTGGGCTACAGGAATCCCCCTCTCCACTTGTCCCCCTCCTACTCCCGAGCCAAGGGGGCTCGGTTGAGTAGTTTTTCGAGGCTTTGGACCGGCGTGGCTCGGGTGGGTGGAATCATGTCGGCGTTATGAAGCCACGTGTAGTGGTCGCCTGGGCCCGTAGTAATAATGATCCTGACGGATTTGAAATGAAGGGGCCCCCTTTTTCTCGGTGGTTGAAACGGCGCGCTGCCTCCCGCGAGGGTTTATAGGCGTAGGGCGCTGCTCGTCCTCCCAGCCTTTCTAGGGTTTTTGGCCTTTCCTCCATTTCTTTGCTTCTGGGGCTCCTTGATGCGCCGTGAAGATACAGCGGGGGAGCAAGCTCTTGCGGCGGCATTTGAGGAGCTGGCTCGTATAACCGCGGAGGCGATCCGGCAGCTTTCTTCTCCCCCGAAGTCTTCGGGCTCTAGTGAAGGTTCTTCTTCTAACTCGATGGCGTATCTGCGCTCAAAAATCGAGCAGGTGAGGCGGGAGCCCGTCCCCAATCGCAGCGAGTTGGGGGAGGCTGATGTGAACAAACTGGAGCATCGGTTTCGCCTGCCTCTCCGATATAGCTTTGTAGCCGCTGCCCCATACGAGACGAGCTTGGATAGCCGCACGAGCCATATTTGTACTTTTCTCCTGGCGTGGAAGAGCGGATTCTGCCTCCCCTTCGAACCTTTCGTTCTGAAGCTTCTCAATTTTTTCGTGTTGGCACCTGTTCAGCTGGTGGCCAACTCGTATCTCCTACTGTCTGCCTTTCGGATCCTCTGCCGCCTGCAGGGGGTTCCCCCGTCCCTGGATCTTTTTCATTATTTCTTCGAGCCGAAGGCACATCCGTCGGCGGGGAAAGGCTTCTACTTTATTCAGGCGTGCAGGAATCGGAGTTGCATTCCGCTGGCGGCGAAGGATTCTTCGCACAAAGGGTGGAAGAGGCAGTTTTTCTGGGTGAAGGCGGAAGCAGTGGATGAATCCTGGAGGTGCCAGGTTATGCCCAACTTCCATCCGAATCTTCCCCCGTGGCAGGAGGAGTTCCTCGCCGACGTGGAGGAATACGCCGCTCGCTTGTTGACAAATCGCCGGTCGACTGAGAAGCTGGTGACGCTGGAGAACGTGGAGCAGTATCTGCTTACACAGCTCAAGCCATCAGGTATCATCCTTCGGATCCTTCTGCGGGGTCGGAGGGTTGCCTTTTCGCTCCTTAACCGAATCTTCTTCTTCATTGCAGACATCCGGCGGGAACCTTTGGAAGAGGTCACCGAGGTCATCGACCTTGGGGATGACTCGGCGGCTGATGAGTCTGTCGTTCCCGCGGGTTGTTCCCAAGCCCGGGATAAGGGCAAGGGGGTGGCCTCCGAGGGATCTTCGCGGCCAAGTGGGGCGAAGTGCAAGGATCCCATGGAGGGAAAATTGCGGGAAGTCGGGAAGGCCAAGAAGCGGGCCAAGAAGGCTGGCCTACCTACCGCTGCCGGGGGAGACTCTGGCTCGGCGGCGCTCCCCTCTCGGGGGCAAGATGGGGCTGACCCTTCCGGGCCAGCTCCCCCACCTACCAGGCGAGAGGGGCCGAGGAGACCAGGGGCCCCTTAGAGGGCGGAGATAGGTCGGTTCTCCCCTCCCTGTTGATGGAGGGGACCGGTGCTGAAGTAGTCGACGTCGAGACCGGGAGACTAGTCGGGGTCGGCGATGTCTCGGGCGGCGAGGCGCGGGCCGAGACAGATAGGGATGGGGGTTCGCCCGCGAGGGCGTGGCAGCCCCAAGTGCTCGAAGTTCCCGGTGCGGTCGATCCCATGGCGTCAGTCGAGGTTGGGGGTTCACCCGGGGTGGCGTCGCAACCCCAATCGACCGTGGCACGCGGGGCGGTCGGCCCCGTTGCTCGAGCCGAACCTTCTGGCGGGGCATCCGGTGGGGAGCGGATCTCCATGCCGGAGGCCTTGGAAAGGCTTTCGGACGACCTATATCGGGTTTGTCGAGAGGTTGTCGCAAAAATGAGGGGGGGAGACAAGCGCCACTCCCCCTCCGGAGTCCTCGACGTCCTCATGGAGGGCGGCTTAGTCATGGCTCGATCGGCGGCCTTGATGGCGGAGACATATGCTCGGACGGAGGCGGAGCGGTCGAATCTCGCCTGGGCCCTCGGGGGGTGCGAGAGGAAACTGGCCCGTCTCAGCGAGGAGCATGAGGGGCTTCGACGGGAGTTCTCCGTGATCAGGGATTTTGCACGGGCGAGTCGGCTAGAAACCGAGGCGCTGACCGAGCAGTTGGCTAAGGCCCGAGAGTCGCTTGAGAGGAAGGGCAAACTCTTGGAGGAGGAGCGTCTATGTCACCTCAAGCTGGACGGTCGCTGGGAGCTCGAACGTGCCGAGCTACTGGACCGGGCGGAGGTAGCGGAGCGCCTTCGTTCCGTGGCCGAGGTGGACCGAGCCCGGGCGGAGAGGCGGTCGAGCGAAGCCGAGTGAGGGAGGGTCGAGGTAGAGGAACGCCTGGCGGGGGTAGAGGAGCGTGCGGCCAAGGCGGAGCGGGCTTGGGGGGAGCTCGTTGGGAGGACGAAGCAGATCAAGGCGGAGGCGATCGAGCGGTATAGGAGCTTGGACGCCTACTCAGCCGACCTAGAGAGAGCCGCCCTACCATATTACGAGGTAGCGCTTCGCCGGGGCGCCCGAAAGGGGTTTAAGCAGGGTTATCGTCGGGCGGTGGACTACGCCTACGATCAAGATTTCGGGATCGAGTTCTCTTTGGGCCAGAGCTACGACTCGGATGAGTCGATTTCTAGCTCCTCTACGTCGAGCGGGGAAGATCCAGAGGGGTATCCTCCGGCGGGGTCACAAACTCTGGACGTCTCGGGAGGGCTCGCGACCGAGACAGTTCTCGCACAGGCGAGGTCAGTGCCCGGGTCAGCCGTCACCGAGGGTGCTGGGGGTGACGCGCCCACTTCCGTCGCTCCCGAGCTTCAAAGTGGGCCCGAGTCCTGATGTATTTTACCTTATTTTGCCCCTTTCTCTTGTTTGTCTCTCTTTCCTCCTTTAGAGAGTTTCCTCTTTATGAGATAATGAATGACTTACTTGTTTGATCGCCATCCTTGCCGTGATTTGGTTGGCGTATCTGAAGTAGTTGGAGAGTGCTGATATGTCCTGCGTGGTTTTCGCATGTTGATTTGGTAAGCTTCTGACGGGGCGTCCTTCTGTTCTCTCATGCTTTGAATGCCAGGACGCTTCGTGAATCCCGCTAGGGCGGGAAACGAGGAGTTGGAGGTGACTATTCAGGGGAGAAATCCTTTGGCGTGTTTTCGAGGTGGGAGTCATTTAAGGCGTGTAGCCTCCTTTGGCCTATAAGAAGGACCGAAAGGCACCCTTTCCTCTTTACCGCTTCGGATTTTCTCTAACAGTCTTTCCTCACTCCTTCTTCTTCACTCTGCGTTGTGCTATTGCATTCGGAGCATGGAGGATCCTTCGGAGGGTGACGCCGCCGACGACGGGGAGCAGAGAGCTCTTGTCGTCCCGGCTTGTTGGACGGGTCCCACTGTCGCCGCGCGGGTTTAAGACGGGTCTGACGGTCACCGCGCGGATCTGGAGAGGGCTTCGACGTGTGAGGGCACGACTCTTGCCCTTTCTCAATTCTGGCGTGGCTTTCGGGTGGGCGCCGAGGCGGAGGACGGATGGGGGTATCAGGGATGCCTGCCGCCACTCCCCCTCTGCATGGGGGGGGGAGGCGCATCAAGATCCCTCCTCACCGAAGCCTTCCTCCGTTTGCAGCCTCTTTCTCCCTCTTCTGCTCTTCATTTCTTTTACTCTTCGGAGGCTGCTTGCTCTCTGTTCCCTTCCAGGGAGTTAGTAGGTTGGGAAAGAGGAGGTCTTCACGGCGCTCCTTCTCCCTAACCTCTATCAACTTGGAAGGTAGCCTTCCCCAACTTTAGAAGGTGGTTACCTTCTCTGCAGTCCCTCTATCACCTTTGTCAGGGGTCATCTGAGCCAACTGGATCGGGCCCCTCTTGTCCGAGCCAGTTTCTACGCGAGGCAGAGTCAGTGGCTGGACGTGAGGAGATCGAGATCGAGTCAACCGAGCGATGACCCCTTTTTGTCATGCAATGTACTGGCCTTTGCCTTTCTGATGTATCAATAGTTTTGAATGAAAAAGAAAAGTAATTTATTTTGTCCATCTTGCTGTACAATTTCAAAAATAGAATTTGCGTAGTGCGGCTGCGTTCCATGTCCAAGGAATGGGTTCTCCTTCCATTGTTGCTAACTTGTACGCACCTTTCCCGAGCGTCTCGACCACTCGGTAGGGGCCTTCCCAGTTAGGGGACAACTTGCCCGCCGCCTCTAGTGGTCGAGAGGCTTCGGCTTTTCTGAGGACGAAGTCTCCCGGTTGGAAGTGTCTGCTTCGGACTCTGGCGTTGTAGTATCGAGTGAGGCGTCACTGGTATTCCGTCGCTTGGATGCTGGCAATATCCCGGAGTTCATCGGCTAGGTCGAGGTTCTCGAGTAACTTTTGGTTGTTTTCCTCGAGCGAGTAGCGGATGACTCGGAGAGATGGGTTGGTGATCTCCAATGCAATGACGGCCTCAGTGCCGTATACCAACTTAAAAGGACTTTTACCGGTTGCCGTTCTGGGAGTCGTTCGGTGTGACCATAGTACGCTAGGCAATTCCTCGAGCCAACTACCCTTGGCTTTGCCGAGTCTGGTCTTTATGCCTTTCAAGATAGTCTTATTGGCATTTTCGACCAGCCCGTTGGCCTGAGGGTGGGCGACCGAAGTGAAGTGGTTGTGGATGTTTAGGTCGGCGCATCTGTCTCGGAAATATCAAGAATCAAATTGCCGACCGTTATCGCTCACTATCACTCGGGGGATGCCGAAGCGTCAAATGATCGATTTCCAGACGAAACTCCAGACGACTGTCTCGGTGATCCTTGCAGTGGCTTCGGCCTCGATCCATTTAATGAAGTAGTCGATGGCGACGATAATGAACTTTTTCTGGGACTGAGCCGTGGGGAATGGCCCGAGAATGTCGATCCCCCACCGAGCGAAGGGATAAGGCTCAGCGAGGGTGATGAGTTCTGTAGCCGGCTGATGGACCAAGTGGTCGAACCGCGGGCATCGGTCGCACTGTTGAGCATAGGCCGAGCAGTCGCGCTGCAGGGTGGGCCACCAGTACCCCTGTCGTAACAGGATCCTGGCCAGTGACCTTGCCCCTGAGTGCGCTCTGCACAGGCCTTCATGAACCTCTTGGATGGCTCGGCTGGCTTCGTCGGGGCCGAGGCACTTCAGGAGAGGGTCGGCGAAAGACCTTCAGTAGAGTGTGTCATCCAGGATGACGAAGCGCCGGGCTTGGTACTTCATTCGGCGTGCTTCTCGAGGGTCAGAGGGCTCTTGGGAGTATCGAAGCCAAGACAGGTAGGAAGTGCGCCAGTCGCTCGGGACGGCCGAGTCAATAGCGAGGAGCTCCGAGTCAATGCTCGGGAATTCTAGCTCTTCGAGGAGGACCGATCGGGTACCTTCTGGGTCTAGGGAGGAGGCCAACCGAGAGAGGGCGTCCGCTCGGGAGTTTTCTTCCCGGGCTATTCGGACTACCTCGAATCCCTCGAATTGTTGGGCCAGGCTCCTGACCAGCTGGAGGTATTTGATCATGGGTGCCTCTCAAGCTTCGTACTCGCCGTTGACCTGGCTTGCGACCAGCTGAGAGTCGGTGTGGATCCTGACTCGCTCAGCCCCCAACCGCCGGGCCATGCGTGCTCCCGATATAAGGGCCTCGTACTCGGAAGCGTTGTTGGACGCCTGAAAGTGGAATTTCAAGGCGTACTGTAGCTCCACTCCTTCGGGGGATCTTAGGAGGATCCCAGCACCACTACCGACTGAGTTGGAAGATCCGTTGACGTACAATTCCCAGGTTGGCCCGGGCATGGTCAGTAGTCTTCCTTCGGTCGGGATGGTGCTTTCGGCGATGAAGTCGGTGAGCGCTTGACCTTTTATAGCTGAGTGTGGGCGATACGAGATGTTGTAGGCCCCAAGCATAATGGCCCATTTGACGAGTCGCCCCCAGGCCTCGGGGTGGGCCAAAATCTTCTTCAACGGCTCACCGGTTAGCACGGTGATGGGGTGCCCCTAGAAGTAGGGTCGGAGGCATTTCGCGGAGGTAACCAGCGCTAGCACGAGCTTCTCGGTTGCGGGGTACCTCCTCTCGGCCTCGTTGAGCACCTTGCTGGTGTAGTAGACTGGTCTTTCGATTCCCGAGTCATTTCTGACTAGGATCGAGCTGACCGTTGATGACGTCGCCGAGAGATAGAGTAGCAAGACTTCGCCCGGCATGGGCTTGGAGAGCACCGGGGGTGAAGCCAGGAACTCCTTGAGCTCGGCGAACGCTTTCTGACATTCCTCATCCCATGCGAACGTAGCAGATGTCAACTTGGGCCCCCTCAACAGTTTAAAAAAGGGCAAGCATCGTTCGGTTGCACGGGACAAGAAACGGGTGAGAGCGGCGACACGCCCCGTCAGACGCTGGACGTCCTTAATGCAGGCGGGCGGGCGCATGTCCAGGATGGCCTGGACCTTATCGGGGTTGGCTTCGATCCCACGCTGAGTGACCAGGAAACCCAGGAACTTCCCAGATCTTACTCCGAAGGCGCACTTGGTAGGATTGAGCTTCATGTTGTACTTCAGGAGGACGCCGAAGGTTTCAGCGAGGTTGGTGAAGTGGTCCTGGGCCTTGGGGGTCTTGACGAGCATGTCATCAATGTAGGCCTCGATGTTCCGACCTAGATGCTCCTCTAACATGTGATTGACCAGTCTTTGATATGTGGCTCCGACGTTCTTCAACCTGAAAGGCATCCGGGTATAGCAGTACATGCCGTAGTCGGTGATGAAGGCGGCCTTCTCGACGTCTTCAGAATTCATTCTGATCTGATGGTAACCTGAATAGGCATCCAGGAAGCTGAGCATCTCGTTGCCTGATGTCGAGTCGACCAGTTGGTCGATACTGGGCAAGGGATATCAGTCCTTAGGGGTCACCTTATTCAAGTCGGTGAAGTCCACGCACATCCGCCACTTGCCGGAAGCCTTTGGTACCAGGACGACATTGGCTAGCCACGTCGGGTATAGGACCGGTTTAAAAAGACCAGTCTCTTGCCCCTTGGTGACCTGCGCCTTGATAATCGTCTGCTTCTCGGGTGCGTGCTTCCTTTGGCGCTGCTGCACGGGCTTCATGGTGGGGTTGAGGTTGAGTTGGTGCATCACGGTCTCCTCTGGTATCCTAGGGAGCTGATCGTCGGACCAAGCGAAGACTCGGATGTACTCAGAAAGAAATTTCTTATATTGATGCTGTTCCTCGGGTGGTAGGTCAGCTCCGATCCTTACTCCTAGGGTTGGGTCATCATTTAGGAAAATTGTTAGCAACTCGCCACCTGGCTCAGTGGTTGCAGATTTTTCCTCGACTTCCCGGGGGCCCTTATCATTCCCACCCGGCCTCGTGGCCTCCACCGAGATATTATAGCACCTTCGGGCCGTGGCCTGGTTACCTCGGATTTCCCCTACCCCATTTTTGGTGGGGAACTTCATCTTTTGGTGATAGGTAGATGGTACTGCCTTGCTCCGGCTGAAGATTCCCCGGTCGAAGATGGCGTTGTACGCTATCATCCCTTTGATCACCATGAAGTCTACCATGACCGTAACGGTTTTGGGGGGGGGTGCCGAGGGTAACCGGCAGGCTTAGGGCTCCTTCGGGGAGAGTGGCCAGGCCCTTGAACCCACAGAGGGGCGTTCGGATCGGGCGAAGTTTGGATGGATCCTCTCCCATTTTGAGGAAACAGCCATAAGATAATACATCAGGGGCACTTCCATTGTCCACAAGAATCCGATCTACGTTACAATGGTTTATAGTGGCCGAGATTACGAGGGCGTCATCATGCGGGGTGCTCAGCCCCTCCCGGTCTTGATCGGAGAAGACTATGACCTGGGGCGGGGCCTTGGGTGGCTCTGGGGCTCGGCTCGCCCGCTCGGCATGACGCTTCCTTCCACGGCTGCTGTCGCCTCCTGACGCTATTCCTCCGGAGATGACGTTGATGTGGACCCCTCGGGGGGCGTTGTGGATCTCCTCTGCGGCGCCTTGATCTTCTCTGCGCTCGGTGGTGAGCCGAGCCAGGTGCCCCAGGCGGATGAGGCGCTCGATTTCATCTTGGAGCTGGTGGCAATCACCGGTGTGATGCCCATGATCACCGTGGAATAGACAATGTCTGTCTCGCTTGCGATTTTTCGACCTCATCGGCTCGGGCCGACGGAGGAGTCCCGAGTCTTTGACGTCTTCATAGATTTCATAGACCGGTGCGGTTAACGGGGTGTACCGCTCGTACTTCCGCTTGCATTCTCCATCTCGGTCTCGCTTCTTTCCCGAGCTAGGATTTGGCTCGGGGCCTCGCTTCTTGTCCCCCTCCCGACCCGAGCCGGTTGCGTCTTGGCAAGCGCTGAGTACTTCTTCGCACTCGGCGTGGCGCAGAGCCAGAGTCACTAGCTCGGCAAGGGTCGAGGGAGGGTGGAGGACAAGTTCACGGCGGAGGTTCTCGTCCTGGGTACCCCCGGTCAGTGCGATTATGGCCGAGGCCATGTCCAGGCGGGGGATTCGGAGGGCTTCCGATTTAAATCGGTGGACGTAAGCCCGGAGCCTTTCCCCTTGCGCCTGTTTGAGGGCCAAGAGACCCGCTACCGAAGCTCCCCTTGAAGACTCGCCCAAATTACTTGAAGTCTCAGATGGATCCGGGGGCGAGGGCCCAGAACCACGCTTGAGCACCCTGGGCCAGAGTGGTCACGAAGGCTCGGCACTTGATGGGGTCCGACGCTCCGTGTAGAGTCATCAGGGCGTCGAAGCTATCATAATGGTCGGCCGGGTCACCCTGGCCGTCGTAAAGCTTAAAGGTTGGTATGGGGGCTCTGGGAGATACCTCTGCCTTCAAGATATACTCAGAGAACGGGGATTTCTCCTCATCTTTCGGGGAAGAGGCCTTCTGTAGGGTGCGAAGGGCGCACTCCTGCTCAGCGAAGCGCCTTTCGAAATCTCACAGTCGGAGGGATAACTCCGGTTGCTGTCGTGTCGCGGGGCTGGGGGGAGCATCTTGGCGGTCTCCGGGAACGTCGGCTTCCGGATCTGGCCGTTGCGTCCCCCGCCTTCCTTTCCTCGACGTGGTGGAGGCCTCTTGCTCTGGAGGTGGAGCTTGCGAGGGTCCTCCGACCCTGTTACGGATGAGCTGCTGGCCACGGAGGGTGAAGCGGCCCCCAGCTGTGTGATGGGACGTACTCCAGCGGGGCTCCCTGACGGGGCACGGGACCTTGCGTCCCTGGCCGCCTGGGTCTTCATGAGTTCCACGAGGACATCCAATTTAGCGTTGAGAACCTGGAAGCCTTCGGCGCCACCGTAGGGGGGGAGCCCCACCGCCCCAAGGGGGGGCGGTGGTCCGTCGGCGGGGATGCTGGCGTTGGACGGGGGGTTCTGTGAGGCCCTGGAAGGGCCATCCCCTGCTGCTACCATGGCCTTACCCCTTTCGCCGGCGGACCTCCTCCCTGAGCTTCTTCTCACCTTGTTGGCTCTTCGTGCGTTTCCCACAGACGGCGCTAGATGAAGAGGCGAAACCCTCCGACGCTCAAGTCAGTAGAGCAATGGTGGGAGCAGCGATAGGGAGGAGAAGGTGAAGGCGCGAGATCCCTCTCTACCAATGGGGTGAAGTGATCCGTGCTCAGGAATTGGGGGTGGATCAATGCCCTTTTTGGACTTACCTTTCGCCGGAGGGTATCCCAAGTTTAAATAGTGCGCCGCCCTCTGGAGTCCTGCAAGCCGAGGGGTCTCCGGTGGAGGTTACGTCCTCGTCATGGGCTTTTATGGCCTCATCGTGGGGGCGTTATCCTCGCGGGGAAGCTGGAGCTCCTGGACTTCTTGGCACCCGGCCCGCTGTGGACTCTAACGGCTGCAATGATAAACATTTTATCAGTCGTACCGAGCTTAGGGGGGCCGGCCTTATCGGGCAATAGGCCTAGCTCGGTGAGGAGATGGGTCGGACAGACCGGCTAGTGCTTCCCCCCTTCGTGCGGAGGGATAGCTCGTGCGCGGGTCTTCCTGTGACCTGACCGAAGCTCGGGCTCTCCGAGCCTTGGGGCCGCCTAGGAGAGTTGTTTTCTCGAGCATTGTTTTATTGGGCTTTTCCAAGTGGGCCCTGTGGGCTGTCACTTGGACGAGCTTGCCTCGTTGGGCCCTGTTGGGCCTAGTTGGGTCTGCTCTTTGAGTGGGCTGCAGGAATCCCCCTCTCCAAGCCGAATATATATATTGGTGAATGCGAACGAGAGAATCCAAGAAGAACAGGGGAGAGAGAAAGAGAGCAAACCACGAAACACATAGCCGAGCAAAAGCTAGCCAACAACAAAAAAAAAGGGAAGAAGGAAAAAAAACATTCTTCTTTCATTCATAAAAAAGGGTGGCAGGGCCATGTTCGAGGCTATACAATGAGATGAGGAGAGGGAAGAAGCAGTAAAAACAGGGGAGAAAGGAGACTGAAGAGGGAATCGGGGGTCCAGGATGGGGCCAAGACCCTCTAGGACACTCCCTATTACATTCACGGACTCTCTCCCCCTCCCTTACTCTCCATTGCTTACTCTCTCTCTCTCTTCTGCTAGATTCTTCTTCTTCTCGGAACTCCCTGGGCTTGCCGAGCTTGGTAGGATGGAATTCTCCTTCTTCCTCTTCTCTCTTCTCCCCGCGTCTGAGTAGGACTCTCAGCCTATGTTTTTTTTTCATCTCTCTGTGTGTGTATCCTTCCGTCTCTCCGCCCCCCTCTTTTTCGTCAGAGCGAGGGGTTCTTATACCCCTGGTCAGGCCGACGAATGCCGAGGACGGGAGTAGGTGGGGCGAGGACAGCCCAGCAAGGTGCAGGCATGGGCCTGCCATGCTTTCGCTGCGCGCCGAGGGCTACGAGCGTTGACCGGCGTGGATGGGCTGAACGCTGTGCCGCTGGGGGTTGAGGAAGGCGTGCCGCTGGAGAGCCTCGCTGGTGTGCCGCTGAAGGCCTTCACAAGTGTACTACTGGAAGACCCAAGAAGTGTGCCGCTGAAGGTTTGAAATAGTGTGCCATTGAAGACTTGAAATAGTGTGCCGTTGAAGGCCCGAAATAGTGTGCCGTTGAAGGCTTAAAATAGTGTGCCGTTGATGGCTTAAAATAGTGTGCCGTTGAAGGCCCGAAATAGTGTGCCATTGAAGGCTTAAAATAGTGTGCCGTTGAGGGCTTAAAATAGTGTGCCGTTGAAGGTAGCAGAGGGTGTGCCATTGAACGGGCCAAAAGGTGCGTGTCGTTGAAGGCACATGAGGAGTGCCGTTGAAGGACCTTGGGGGTGTGCCGCTGAAGGCCAAGGGCGTGCCGCTGAGAGGGGCCAGGGGCGTGCCGCTGAAGGGCCTTGGGCGTGCCGTTGAATGGCTAAATGGGCAGTTTTGAGCCCGTTGTGAGCACGAGTTGTGGCCCATTTGATTTTCTTCGAGGCCCATGGATTGTGGGGCTCTTGGTGGTTGATTTCTCTTCACTGTCGTGACTCTGGAGATGGCTTCATGGCAGTGTGCATATTTGGGGAGTCTTGGTGACTAGTCTCTCTAGGGTTTCTTCACTCGGTGCCGTTGCTGACGCTGGGCCGAGCAGGAAATCTGTGCGTGCAATTTTTGGTGTCCACAAATGCCCCCCACCCACGGGTAGCACAGGCGAAGGATGAGACGGGCGGTGCCCGCGGGTGTACTGGCCTCTTTTTTCCCTTCGTCGGTGCCGACGGGGTGCCGGGGACTGACGTAGTTTGTTTGTCTTTTCTTCTCTTCATCAGTGCCGACGGGGTGTCGGGAACTGACGTAGCATGTTGGTCTCTTTGTCTCTTCGTCAGTGTCGACGGGGAGTCGGGAGCTGACATGCTCTGTTGGTCTCTTTGTCTCTCCATCAGTGCCGATGGGGTGTCAGGAACCGACATAGCTTATTGTCTTTTGGTCTCTTCGTCGACGCCGACAGTGTGTCGGGAGCTGACCTGGTTTGTTGGTCTCTTTGTCTCTTCGTCAGCGCCGACAGGGTGCCGGGAACTGACATGATATGTTGGTCTCTTTGTCTCTTCGTCAGTGCCGATAGGGTGCCGGGAGCTGACTTGGTTTGTTGTCTCTTGGTCTCTTCATCAGTGCCGACAGGGCCCCGGGAGCTGACCTGGTTTGTTGGTCTCTTTGTCTATTCGTCAGTGCCGACAGGGTGCCGGGGGCGGACCTAGTTTGTTGGTCTCTTTGTCTCTTCGTCAGCGCCGATAGGGTGCCGGGAGCTGACATGATATGTTGGTTTCTTTGCCTCTTTGTCAGCGCCGACAGGGTGTCGGGGGCTGCCCTGGTTTGTTGGTCTCTTTGTCTCTTCGTCAGTGCCGACAGGGTGCCGGGAGCTGACATGATATGTTAGTTTCTTTGCCTCTTCGTCAACGCCGACAGGGTGCCAGGGGCTGACCTGGTTTGTTAGTCTCCTTGTCTCTTCGTCAGTGCCGATAGGGTGCCGGGAGCTGACATGGTTTGTTGGTCTCTTTATCTCTTCATCAGTGCCGACAGGGTGCCGGGAGCTGACCTGGTTTGTTTGTCTCTTTGTCTCTTCGTCAGTGCCGACAGGGTGCCGGGAGCTGACCTGGTTTGTTGGTCTCTTTGTCTCTTCGTCAGTGCCGATAGGGTGCCGGGAGCTAACATGGTTTGTTGGTCTCTTTGTCTCTTTGTCTTCTCTTCTCTTTTCTTCTCTTCTCTTTTTTGTTATCTTTTTTTTCTTCTCTCTTTTATTCTCTTTTTCCTTTTCTCTTCTCTATTTCCTTCTTCTTCTCTTATTCCCTTCTCTTTTTTTTTGGAGAACTCTGGGCGACTGCTGGCGTGGATGCCAATGATATAAGAGCTGTCGGCACAGCGGCCGATAATTGGAAGCTGTTGACATGGGAGCCAATAATTGAAAAGCTGTCGACCCGAACGTCGATGATTGAAAGCTGTCGGCTCAGGGGCCGATAATTGAAAGCTGTCGGCTCACGGGCCGATGATTGAAAAGTTGTCGACCCGAAGGCCGATGATTGAAAAGCTGTCGGCTCAGGAGCCGATAAGGGAGGTCAAAACAACCAAGGCTAGGAGCGGGCTTAAAGAGCCGAAGTTGGGGATTAACGAGCCGCGAGGGCAAGAGGTAGGCCATGGGGGCCAAGATTGGGCTTTACGAGCCGGAGCTAGGAAAGTAGGCTTCGATGGCCGAAATTGAGTTTATTGCATACGCACATTCTTGTTATTTTATTGTTATTATATATTTTTTATATTATTTTTATGTTATTTTTTTTATCATTTTTTTCTCTTCTTTTTTTTAAAGCATGCAAGCATTCATTAGCAAGCATAACATAAATATAAGTAAGGCAGCTCCCTCTATAGGGGATAGGATAGGGACGTCGCCCATAATTCATTGATGCGGTGCGGGCCGCGAGGCACGATTGAGGGGTGGTGCACCCGTCAAGAGGATATCGCACGTCTTGCATGCATAGCCTAAATTCACGCATTTCACCCGAGACAATTCTCTGTGGCATGACAGTGCAAATGTGTGAACAAAGAGCCCTAACCATAGGGATATGGAGGTTTTCCTGGTGACACTCGAGGATCACTCTAGCGCCTACACATATGTTTCAGGCTCTCGATTTTGGTAGCTTCGCACAGCCCCCCGTCTGTTTATTTTGGTAGCGGATTTCACCGTTCGGTGCGAGTCTCCTCATGTGTCTCAATGGGGATTCTCAGCTACTAGGATTCATCCTTATTGTAATTCTATTACGGATTCCACTGTATGATGCGAGTCTCCTCATGTGTCTCAATGGGGATTCCCGGCTAATAGGTTTCATCATTATTATAATTCGCTTCACCATTTCGTGCGAGTCTCCTCATGTGTCTCAATGGGGATTCTCGGCTACTCAGATTCACGTGTCTCTCTCTTTTTTTTTCTCTCCTTTTTTTTTACAGTGGAGGTAGGCAGCTTTTTCCTCAAATCTCCGTAGAGTGCTAACAAGAAATTCGGGCAATCCCTATAGTTGAAGGCTATTGAACACATTAAGTGCTAAGTGTGGGAGCGTTGCCTCAGGTTTATTTTGTGAGTTGGGCTTAGCGATTCGGCCATGACTCTTCCCCTTGACGTGTGCACTCGCCATAATCGGGTTCCCTTCGAGCATACGCCGTGACGCGCGTGCATCCAGAATCGGGGCGATATTATTTAGCAAGGAAACACGGTCCTATAAAATTTCAAAGAAGTGTATTATTCTATATTAAGTAACCATGCAAGCAGGGCAATCATGCATTCTCTTTTTTTGTTTCCATTTTCTTTTTTTGTGTTTGTTTTGTTTTTTTTTTGTTTTGTTGTTTTTTTTTGGTGTTGTTGTTTTTTGTTTTTATTTATTTGTTTTTGTTTGTTTTTTGTTTGTTTGTTTTTTTGCATAAGAAAATATTGTTGTTACGTATAAGTGTAGTTGTAGTAAAGGTATTAGGGAAGCAGACCACGAACGGCTGAAAGGGTATTAGGGAAGCGGGCTATAGAACCCAAGGGACATTAGGGGAGTGGGCCATAAGGGCTAAAAGATGATGAGAAGCGGGCTGCGGGAGCCAGAATCGGGAAGCGCGGTGGGACAGATTGATTAATCCCGACAGTAGGCCTCGGCCGAAATGGCTGAGCCGAGGGGCGTCGGGTAGCGAGACGTGAGAGTCGAAGAGAAGGGTCTCTTTTGTTCTCTGGCCAAGGAAGGATCTGGGCCAAAACGGAAGGTTTATTCTTTGATTCTCTGGCCGGGGAAGGATCCGAACCAAAGTGAGAGGTCTATTTTTTTTAACTGGGAAGCTATCGGCTGGGGTGCCAATGATGAGATAGCTGTCGGCTAGGAGCCGATGATGAGGTAGCTGTCGACTCGAAGGCTGATAATGAGGTAGCTGTCGGCTCGGGGGCCGAGGATTATAAAGCTGTTGGCTCGGAGGCAAATGATGAGGTAGCTGTCGACCTGAAGGCCGATGAAGGGGTAGCTATCGACCCAAAGGCCGATAATTAGATAGCTGTCGACCCGAAGGCCGATGAAGGGGTAGCTGTCGACCCAAAGGCCGATAATTAAATAGCTGTCGACCCGAAGCCGATGAAGGGTGGTTGTCGGTTTGAAGCCCCGATGGCTGAAAGTTAGTCGGTTTAGCACCCCGTCGGCGGAAGGTCTAGTCGGTTTAACGCCCCGTCGGTAGAAGATCTAGTCGGTTTAACGCCCTGCCGGCGGAAGGTCTAGTCGGTTTAACGCCCCGTCGGTGAAAGGTTGAGTCGGTTTAATGCCCCGTCGACGGAAGGTTGAGTCGGTTTAACGCCCCGTCGGCGGAAGGTCTAGTCGGTTTAACGCCCCGTCGGCGGAAGGTTTTGTCGGCTTGAAGCCCCGATGGCTAAATATCTATCGGCTTGAAGCCCCGATGGGTGAATATCTATCGGCTTGAAGCCCCGATGGCTGAATATCTGTCGGCTTGAAGCCCCGATGGCTGAATATCTGTCGGCTTGAAGCCCCGATGGCTGAATATCTGTCGGATTGAAGCCCCGATGACTGAATATCTGTCAGCTTGAAGCCCCGATGGTTGAATATCTGTCGGATTGAAGCCCGATGGCTGAATATTTTCTGTCGGATTGAAGCCCGATGGCTGAATATTTTCTGGTTTAATGCCCCGTCGGTGGAATGCTGATTGGCTTCTATTTGTTGGGTGGCTGGAGGTCTGTAGCAAATGGATAATGTGCAGAAAGGTAAAAGTTTACCTCATGACTCTTCTTTCTCTTCCTCTCTTCTTCTTTTGTGTGGGGAGGCAGGTGCAAAGACCGCGTCTGCCTCGTGACTCTTTCTTTCTTTTCTTCTCTTCTTCTTTTGTGTGAGGAGGCGGGTGCAAAGACCGCGTCTATCTCAGGACTCTTTTTTTTCTTTTTTTTTGTGGAGAGGCAGGTGCAAAGATCATGTTTGTCTCGTGATCATTTCTTTCTTTTCTTCTCTTCTTTATTTATGGAGAGGCAGATGAAAGGACCATGTTTACCTCGTGATCACTTCTTTCTTTTCTTCTCTTCTTCTTTTATGGAGAGGCAAGTGCAAGGACCATGTTCGCCTCATGTCTCTTTTTTTTCTCTTCTCTTCTTTTGTAGAGAGGCAGGTGCAGAGACCATGTTCGCCTCGTGACTCTTTCTCTTTTTTTCTTTTGTGTGGAGAGGCGGGTGCAAAGACCGCGTCTGCCTCGAGACTCTTTCTTTCTTTTCTTCTCTTCTTCTTTTGTGTGAAGAGGCGGGTTCAAGGACCATGTTCGCCTCGTGACTGTTCTTTCTCTTCTTCTCTTCTTCTTTTATGGAGAGGTAGGTTCAAGGACCATGTTTGCCTCATGTATCTTTTCTTCCTTTTCTTCTCTTCTTTTGTGTGATGAGGCGGGCTCGAAGACCACGTCTGCCCCATGTCTCTTTTCTTTCTTTTTTTCTCTTTTTGTGTGGAGAGGCGGGCTCGAAGACCACGTCTGCCTCATGTGTCATTCTCTTTTTTTTTGTGGAGAGCGGGCTCGAAGACCACATCTGCCTCGTGTGTCCTTCTTTTTTTTTTGTGGAGAGGTAGGTGCAAAGACCATGTTTGCCTCATGACTGCTCTTTCTTTTCTTCTTTTCTTTTGTGTGATGTGGTGGGCTCGAAGACCACGTCTGCCTCATGCGTGTCTTTTTCTTTATCCTGCTCTTCTTTTCTCATTAATGCTTCCATGCTGGAGTGTATTTCTCTTAATGTGCCCCTAGGTTGGGGTGTAGCTTCATTTGGTATGCATCCCCCTGAGGGGTGTGTTTTGCCACCTTCACCTCCAGAGGAGCTCGCCCAATCGCTCCTCAATAGGTTCAATCGCATGGACGAGCAGTTTCAAAATCTGAGAAGGATGGTGGACGTGAAAGCCACCCCGGAGGTTGCTTTGCCAATCCTTCCCGTCATTCATCTTCCTCCCTCTGAAATGCCCACGTACCGCAGATACAATGGTACCGGCAACCCCTTCATTCACCTCAAGGATTTCATGTATGAATCCTCCTATTGGCAAAACGATCAGAGGTCCCTGGCATACCTCTTTCGGAGATCATTGGATGGTCCCGCGCTTGAGTGGTTCTATTCCTTGGAGCCCCGCGAGGCCGAGAATTTTGAAATAGTCCAGAGAAGGTTCTTGCAGAAATATAGGGATAGGGTCGGTCCCTCACTCTCCATTACCGACCTAGTGGCCGAAAAGATGAAGCCCGATGAGGATTTTGTCCGCTATGCTGATAGATGGAGGTCTCTGGCGGAAAGAATAAGGGATACCCTCTCTGAGCCCGAACAAGTGAAGATGATTGTGTCTAATGCAACCCCACAGTTCAGACACGTCCTGGCCATGAATAAACTTACTACAATGGAGGAACTCTATGAAAGGGCCCGATACATCCAAACCCAGTTAAAAGACTCCCCCATTATGAACATGTTTGAGTCGCCGAAGCCCAAAGTAGTCAGAAAGACAGGCGCTGGTGTCCCGGGCGGAGCCACAGAAGGGGTCGTGACAAATGAGCAAGTGGGTGCGGTCAATAATGCCAACTATGCGGTCAACCCAAGGCCTCCACAAATGCCCCGACTTCCCCTCCAACCAGGTCCTTTCCCTCTTCGTCCTCCACCCCAAAATAATCCACCCCAGGATAATATGCCTCCATTACGTCAACCCCAGCAACAACAACCACAACCTCAGCAACAACAACCACCGCTTCAGTACAACCAAGTTCCACCCTCGGGGAACTATGGTCCCCAACAGCAACAAAGGAGGCCACTCGGTCCCAAGAGAGCCTACTATCCACCATTGCCAGAAACCTTAGCAGATATTTTTAATGCCCTCATGGCATCAAACCAACTCGCCCTACCCAGAGAAAGGCCCGTGTGGCCCCCAAATGTTGATACCTCCAAATACTGCGTCTACCACAGGCAGCCAGGACACACAGTAGATTACTGCTTCCATTTCAAAGATTACATCCACGATATGAATGATGAACATCAAATAGATTGGGATGAAATGAGACGATACGTCGCCGCTCTTAAGGCTAGGAGACCTCCTCATAGGCCACAGCAGCAGTTACAACAGCAGCAGCAGCAGCAACCACAACAACAACAACAGCCTCAGCAGGCCCCACAACAACAGCCCGACATGGGCATAATCCAGAATCCATTACCGGAGCACCAACAGCCCAATCATCAGGTTAACCCCATCTCCTCCTTCCCGGAAGTCGGGAGAGAGCAGGTGTGGCACCAGGAAAGTACCTCTATTCTTTCTTCCTCCAACCCCATCGTCATGCAACCCCCTCGCCTTGCCCGGGTAGCACCTCTCTCTCATCAACCCGCGTCAGTATCGCCTTCACCATTTCCACTACCATTACGCCCTCTCATCCGTACCCCGATCTCCTATCAACCGACACTCTCCACTACGCCTTCACACCCTCTCATCTTCTCTCACTCCCCCACTTTACCATCCACCTCTACCACATTTACCCCTACGCCTTCTAAACCCCTTATCATCCGTCAACCATACATAACCCCGTCTTTCTCCACCGTATCACCACTAATGCCTTCAAAACCACTCATTACTCATCGCCCACCTCAAAATCATTGCCCACTTCAAGCCCTACCCACTTCTACTTCGTCTCCACCTCCACCTTCCAGACCCCTTATCCTTCATAATCCGCGCGATATCCCCTCTACCTCCACCATGCCTCCACCTAACAAACCCCTCATCAGAATCCCTGCTCCCGTCATCACCCCTGCTTCATCAACCATTCCTCCACCACTACCCCTCAAATCCCTGTTAAAACCCACTGCTACCCCCACAGAGGTACAAAAGCCGCAGGCAATGGTGCTCCGGAGTGGAAGGATTTTCCACAGGGTTTTCCCCCACAACAGTCAGAATCCTGAGCAACCTCAGCCAGAGAAGGATGATGGAGAACAACCAGAAAGAGCTATCCCTGGAACACAGTATGATCTATTGAAACACTTGGACAAGATGCCTGCTCGGATCTCCATCCTGGAGCTACTTCAATGATCCACATCCCACCAGGCAGCCTTAATGGAGTATCTTCAAAGGGTCATGGTGAATGAGGACCTCCCTGTAGAAAAGATCTCTACCGTCCTGACCCCAACAGACACACAACCGGCCATCATGTTCCACAACTACGAGCTCGCTCCCAAGGAAGCTCGGAAATATGCATTGTGCATTTCAATAAAAATTAATGGGGTATCCATAAACCCGTGTCTTGTGGACACGGGTGCGTCCATAAATGTGATCTCCATGAGCACTCTTCAGTCATGTGGGGTCGACGAGGAACAAATAAGACCTTCCTCGATCACGGTCACGGCTTATGACAATAGCAAAAGGCCGCCACAGGGGATGATTATTCTGAAGGCAGAACTAGGCCCCATGTCAATTCCTACGGAATTCCATGTCCTCGACATGGACCCCACATTCAAGGCTATACTGGGTCGCCCTTACATCGAAGCCATGGACGCTGTGCCTTCCACCAACCATCAGTGCCTGAAGTTTCCTTACAATGGGAGAATTATTAAAGTGGTCAGTACACCTGTCCTTCACACAGTGGATGCTATCAACACCTCTCTGCCCTCTGTTTGGCCGTCTCATCGGCCCATATTGTCACTACTGGATGTACGTGATTCATCTCACGTTCCACTAGCACCAAAGGAGCCGGTCAGGACAACCGCAACATCATGTCTCCCTTTTCACTCCAAAGGTTGGGAGATTATGAGGAACATCGACTATCAACAGGGTAAAGGTCTGGGCACACAATTACAAGGGATGCTCAAACTGCCAAAGGAAATTAGGCCGAACCGTAGGTTTGGCCTAGGCTTCAAAGGACCGTTCAGGGCGGATTGGAAGCCCCTCACATGGACTCTATCAAACCACTTCAACAGAGGGCCCGTTGTTCAGATGGGAGATTACCCACGAGAAGCATATGGGGGATCACATGCTATATATTTGGCTGAAAAATATCCGAGGATCACCAAAAGAGGCAAGATCAAAGATCCGGAATGCGAGTGGAACAAATGGTTCGACATACGGGACATTTCCGTTGCACTGGAAAGGATGTTCTCGTCTCCGCAACTTGAAGGACCGCCATTGATCTCCGGAATACCAGAGAATATTACCACTCTTGCCAAGGTTCCAAACTATCCTCGTCCTCGCCAGAAGGACTCTGTCATCGACGGATCTTCATCCGTCCTCAACATTGCCGTCGACGGCTCATTAGCCGCCATCCTCTCCATCCACTCGTCTCAGCCTTTGCTGATATCTTCTTCCTGGGCCAGACAATTGTCTGATGATCTTCCCAGATCCCCTTCTCTGGTTACATACCTACGCGGGCTTTTCAACCCGCGCCAGGTCTTCAACCATGATCTGCTCTATGAGCCTCACAATCCTCTAGCCATAACCACTTTTCTCTCTCCTCCAATCTCTTTTCACTGCTTTGTCATTAAAAATGAAAATGAAAAAAAAACGTCAATTCTCAAACTCCCCAACAACACATCTTTGTTGAGGAAACCTCCAACATCTCCCACGGGTGCGTACCGCCTTGCGGACCACCCGTCCAAGGTCCGATGAGCGACCTTTTCTACCCCTCCTCTGAGGGGTCTTCTCCTGTACATTCTACACCATCCTCTTCGTCTTCCTCTTCTTCTGTAAATATTGTTAGTCAATCTAGGAATGATAGGCCAAGGGTAGTACCTAGGAAGAAGTCCAAGGGGAGGCAGATCCCTCGTCGATTCCTTCTGGATTTAGTCGCCAGGTGTCAGGGTCCTTACCATCCCCCAGTTGCTAGAAAATCCCATCCGGCTACCAGAAATAGAATGTGAGGGCGACTGTGCATTTGATGAAGGGTATGGAGTCTACGAGATCACGGATGAAGAATGCCCCACTGAAGATGAGGGTGAAGAATATGAGGATGCGGCGGGCGCATACGCTAGTGGAATGAGGAGATTCGACGAGCCGTCAACCGCCGTAGAAGAATCCACCAAAGAAGTCAACTTGGGAACTGAGGAAGACCCTAGGATCATCCTCATAAGTGACAACCTACCACCCTCTGAGGAAGAGGCATTAATTGAGGTTCTCAAGGAATATAAGGACACGTTCGCATGGAGCTACGAGGATATGCCGGGTCTGGATTCAACCTTGGTCGAACACCGTTTAACCCTAAAACCAGGGTCCGTCTCGGTAAAACAAAGGTTAAGGCGTTTCCACCCTCAAATGGCTTTGAAAATGAAAGAAGAGGTCGATAAGCTCCACAAAGCCAGGTTCATTAGAGTCGTTCTTTATCCTCAATGGGTGGCGAACATTGTCCCGGTCATGAAGAAAGATGGGAAAGTCAGGATTTGTATCGACTTCCGGGACCTTAACCGCGCGTGTCCAAAAGACGATTTTCCCTTACCTCACATTGATGTGTTGATTGATAACACGGCAGGCTACGAAACCCTCTCATTCATGGATGGATTTTCAGGATACAATCAAATTCGTTTGGCAGAAGAGGATCAGGAAAAGACGTCATTCACTACCCCTTGGGGAACATATTGTTACGTGGTCATGCCGTTCGGATTAAAGAATGCTGGAGCTACTTACCAAAGAGCGATGATGGCCATATTTCATGACATGATGCACATATATCTGGAAGTGTATGTGGATGACTTATTGGTAAAATCAAGGACCAGGATGGAACATCCAGAAGTTTTGGCTAAGGTCTTGCAGAGGTCAAGGGAGTTCCAACTGAAAATGAACCCGAAGAAGTGTGTGTTTGGTGTGTCGTCAGGTAAATTGCTGGGGTTCATTGTGAGCAAAAGAGGGATCGAGATAGATCCCGACAAAGCTAAGGCTATCAGGGATATGCCGCCTCCCAAGAATTTGAGGGAAGTCCGAGGTTTAATCGGGAGGTTACAGTTTATTCGTCGGTTTGTGTCTCAACATTCACAAAGGTGTAGACCTCTCTACGAGTTGACCAAGCCAGGAGTAGAATTCCACTGGAATTCTAAATGTCAGAAAGCTTTTGAAGGGTTGAAGGAATATCTGGCTAGTCCACCCGTTCTCATTCCACCCAAACCAGAAAAACCTCTGATCCTTTACGTCTCAGTCTTGGATGACTCCGTGGGAGCCGTCCTCGCACAAGCTGATGAAGAAGGCAAGGAACGGGCAACCTATTACTTGTCCAAACTTCTCAATCCCTGTGAGCAGAAGTACACCGTCATGGAGAAAACCTGTGCTGCCCTCGTTTGGGTAGTGCAGAAATTGAAGCACTACTTCTTGGCTCATGAGGTCCACTTGATTGCTCGAATGAATCCTATCAAATTCCTTCTAGAGAAAGCCGTCCTTACGGATAGGCTAGCACGCTGGCAAAGTTTTCTCTCTCAGTTCGACATCACCTACATCCAGCAAAAGGCGATTAAAGGCTATGCCATAGCCGAGCATCTCGCTCACCATCCTCTTCCCAAGTTCGATCCCGTCCAATCAGAGTTTCCAGATGAGGAACTAATGTCCGTCAACCAATCAGATGAGCCAATGTGGACGCTATATTTTGATGGAGCTCTGAATTCTCAAGGGAGAGGAATCGGCATCGCCCTCCTGTCGCCTGAAGGCCTCACATTCCCATTGGCATACCAACTCAAATTTCCAGTCACCAACAATATAGCCGAATATGAAGCTCTTCTAGCTGGCCTAGAACTCGCTCATTCTTTTCGTATCACTGAGTTGCGAGTCGTAGGTGATAGTCAACTCATCCTTCGCCAGGTGCTCACTAAATATCGCACTCGCGATCCCAAACTCAAGCCATACCAAGAACTCACTGCTGCCTTTGCCAAACTGTTCGCCAAACTGATCTTTGTTCATGTCCCTCGTCATCAGAATATTCTCGCCGATGCCCTCGCCTCGTTGGCATCATCCATAAGGTTCCCTCTAGGAAGATGGTTTAAGTCCATTTCCATCTACAAACTTCACGCCCCTGCAATCGATGATGCTTCCTACGTAAATATCAAAGACAGGATAGCAAGAAAGATCCTGCAGGAAGATATCCTTGAGAAGAGGGAGATCATGTTGGCAGAGGTTGAAGAAGAACTGGCTGATGAAGAGAAACCATGGTTCTATGAAATTGTCAAATACTGCCAAGATCAGTCTTATCCTGAAGGGGCCACCACAGAGGACAAGAAAGCCATAAGAAGGGTGGCTCAGAAATATACTTTGGTTGGAGGTCTACTCTATAGGAGGAGCCTTACTGGTATTCTGTTAAGATGTCTTGGTGACGATGAGGTTTGGAAATGTGTAGAGGAGACGCACTCGGGCGTGTGCGGTGGCCACGTGAATAGTCAGATGCTCGCCAAGAAGATCATTCGCCAAGGCTTTTATTGGCCCACTATGGAAGAAGATTGTGCTGTCTATGTCCGTAGGTGTGTCAAGTGTCAACTTCACGCCGATAAAATCCATTCACCATCTTCCTCACTTCATCCAATATCTTCCCCGTGGCCTTTCTCCATGTGGGCATTCGACATCATTGGTCCCCTAGGTGATCCCAATTCCCTCACCAAGCAGAAATCTTTCATCCTTACTGCGACAGAATACTTCACCAAATGGGCCGAAGCCGAAGCTTACGCGGAAATCAAGGCGTCAACAGTCTGCAAGTTTATCATGAAAAACATCCTTGCCAGATTCGGCGTCCCAAGCACAATCGTCACCGATAATGGGCCACAGTTCATTTCTCAGGACCTACAGGACCTCTGCAAAAGGTACGCAATTGCATTGCATCATTCATCGCCTTATTACCCACAAGGTAACGGCCAAGCGGAGGCCACCAATAAAACATTACTCAAAATCATCAAGAAAATCTGCGAGTCTAGTAAGTTTTCAAACTGGCCAGAAAAGCTTATCGAAGCTCTATGGGCCTATCACACTTCAATCCGTACCCCCACCGGGCAGACTCCATTTGCCCTTACTTATGGTATGGAAGTGATAGTCCCGTACGAGACTCTGATCCCTTCTCTCAGGGTACAATTGGACCAGGAATTTCCCCTCGACGATCGTCGTAATTCACTCCTCGCCCAGTTGGAACTCTTAGATGAGAAACGGCTGGCCGCTGCCGAACACGCGCGTGTGTATCAAAATAGACTCGCTCGCTTTTACCAAAAGAAAGTCGTTGAGAGAAAATTTAAAGTCGGTGAGATGGTCGTAAAAAGAATTTTTGTCAAACCTGGAGGTCCGCGTTCTAAGCTCCAACCCAATTGGGAAGGACCATTTGTAATTCAAGCCGTGTACCCTGGCAACGCCTACAAGCTAGTCAACGCCGAAGGGACCGAGTTATCCCACCCTTGGAATGGGCTTTATCTTAAGAAATACTACCCTTAGCACAAAACAAAAAAAATGATGAAAAGATAAAAACATCAAAAACAAAGAAATACCGAAAACCACTAAAAATATGGAAAATTCAAAATGCCGATGCCTGGCAGTCACCATGTAGTTAAGTCCCTGCATCTAACCTTCATGTTAGGATAGGGCCCATTAAGGCTTGGTAGGCACCGGGTCTTGGTTTGCCAGAACCGTGGAGATCCCTGTCCGGCCACGTCGGCCTATGCTCGCTCGAAGGAAGCTAACATGTGCTCACTTATGTATTTTATTCAAAAAAGTCGGTAGCATCACCTACGGTGGGGCCCCACCCAGAAGATCTCCGGAAGCTGTAATCTTTATTCTTTTCTCTTCGACCAAATGAGACAGTCCGCGCCCTTAAAACGCTGAGCATGAGAAACCGAAACTCAAACCCCAAAGGCAAGAGTAGGATCCATTTCCTCGAGCATCGATCAGAGCACGAGAAGAGGGCAGTGTCCCCGCAGGCATACGAAAAGGGAGCCCACAAACGTCAAACGACTATATCTCCCTCACAAAAAGAAATACAAAGTCAAAATCAAGAGAAAAGCCTGGTCGTGACCGTGCCTGTTGCGATAAACGGAACCCCTCAAAGCAAAAGTCTGAATCCACAAAAGGGGCCGTGGAATGTAAATGCTCGAGATTTGGTCCGAAGTTGTCCGAAAGGAAAGAGTTAATGGGCCCTTATTCGCTCGCCGGGTTAACGATTTTGCCGATCCTCTCAGGAGGTTTATCCCCCACGCTCTTCCTTCTTCCTCTAAAGATGAAGGTTCGATGGAGTTTCTGAAAGGTGAAAACTGCCCAGGGTCTGCGACCTTATTTTAATATACACATTTGGTTGCCTACTTTGAAAAGTAAAAGCTATCGCTGCGAAGGAGTCTCCGTGTTTCTGGCTGGTCAAGACCCCTGTTTACCACCTTGATGTCTTCTTGTTTAACCTCGGGCTTAGGCCAATGCAAGCGCGTCACCTATGGGTGCGACGGCGTCTGATTCCGGGTCAGCGTCGCGCGGTTGGTCGTTAGGGTTCCAGGGTGGTCCATCATATACCATCTAGAGTTGTGAGGAAACAGACCCGGGTCGGGCAAATCATTTACCTCGAACACCTTTTGGGTGAATCCCTGTGGTCGGAAGCAACTGGGAGCCTAAGCATGGCATGACGGTATTGTCATCAGGGTAAGTCTTAGCCGGCGGGATCATCATTCGAGGGGTCTAGAGGCCCAAATCAACCTAGATGTGCACTTAGGATACCTGGGAGGTTAGTAAGAAACCCCTGTCTCACGTAGGTTAGGTGCCATTTGGGTGCTTGCCGGGCGTTAGCAACAAAAAAAATTGAAATGATAAAAACAACAAAAAAATGGAAAAGAGAAAATGTACATATTTGCAAACAAAAAAATCTTTTTATGATAAAACAAAAAAATGCCAAATATAAAAAGAAAACAAATCAATTTAGCATGATTGCATTTGCGTGCAGCATCTCACTTTTAATACCGCTTGCATTCGTGTGCTTGCCTGTCGCATTTATCATCACCGCATCTTTCCCTTGCCTTCCTTAAATAAAGGCTTGGCCCCTTGACCAGTTATCAAGGACAGTCACAGTGACCATTTGCTTATTGAGCAAGGGGCCAAGTCAGAACAGAAATTCTGATTTGTTTGTTTCAGTGATGTGTGCAGGGATTCAGGCAACAGAAGCAAAGGTGAAAACCAAACAAACCAAACCTTGTATTTTATTCCAAAAACCAAAAAAATTACATCAAGTTCCGCCCTCTCTCTCTGCATTACTCGTCCCACTACTCTCCGGGTAAAACGCTCTCAAAGGTGCTACCCAACTACGAAAAGCGGTACTCCTACCGCTCTGTACTCCCCTTCCTATTCCCACACCCGGCGTTGATCCACGGAAGCAGCAGAGAAGCTACCAACACGAAAGCCACGCTCTCGTGCTCTTCGGTAGCGCTCCTCACCATCTCTCAGCCACTGTTCAGCAAGACCAAGGCTGATTCGGAGTTCGAATAGTTGGGCCTCCATGGCCCTTCGTTCCTCCCTTTCAGTCAATCTGTTGGCTCTTTCTCTCTCTGCGTCTCTTTCTTCTCTGCACGTTCTCTCTCGCGGTCTTCCCTCTCCAACTGGAGAGTGATCCTCAGTTCCACGGCATCCCTAGAGGAGTCGTCATCAGGATGACGCCGCAGTTCCCTCTCCAGTTCTGCTATCCTAGCCTCCTTCTGCGCAGCTTGGCAAGCGCTTCTTCCGTCTCCTTTTCCTGCCAAGTGTACCATCTCAGATACGCGATAAGGCGTAAACAAGAGAACTCAACACTGAAACTTTTACCTGTATACGGAGCATCCCTTCTGCCTCCGCAGCACGCTGCGTGGCATGAGCAAGTTGCTCATGAAGCAAGTCAAGTTCTGAGGTGGGAATCCACAAGCTGGAAGAGGCACCACCTACTCCCATCGCTGGGGAAGCCGCGCCAATCTGGGCATGCTACGACCGCGTGAATTAGCAGCCAACATCTGGAATCTGCGGTTTTAATTAGGAACGCACTGTACACCTACCAAGGCGCTCGTAGCTCCGCGGGCATCGCCCAATTGCTCCATCTCTGCCAAGCGAGTTCGTAAATTCGCTATCATGGCATCCCGGACATCCTGCAGCCTTACGAGTCAGCATTTTTCACTAGAAAACCAAGAAAAGAAGAAAAGAGAAAAAGGGGAAACCTACCTCCACAAGTCCCCGGGGTTGGAACCGCTCTGCGTACTTTGTCCTATATAGACGCAAGTAGTCCTCGCTATCCCGCGCCTGTGATTCTACAATCGTGCCACCCCGTTGCCAGTCTTCGTACTGTTCGGGGAATCGCACGCGCCAGTCAATGCAGGTCGCCGGTCCTCGCGTCTTCTCCCGACACGAGGTGGCGCAGCTGAATCCACCCATTCTTGAGCCAGTCCTAAAGTCCTCATAACCAATCGTAGCCGAAGCGGCTCGATTTCATTCAGGCAGTGCATCCACAGTTCCCGTCCGAACCGGGCACGACTTGCTAGAACCCACGGCTGGTCGGCATCGACCATGTCTGAGTAGGGTCTCCAGTTTACCATCGCTGCAGGGAACTCCTGTAGCTCCCGCCTTAGCACCATCAGTTGGTAGGTTAGGGGTGCCGCACTCATGATGGGTTCCCACCGCCTGGCTAGCGGCACCATCGCGGGTCGCCAATGCCGAGCTCTCCCCATGGGAGGTAATAATAGCTCCACAGCTGCTCGGCGCAGGTCATCAGAACCTTGCAAAAACACAAAAAAATACAAAACAAGCAAAACCAAAAAATACCTGGATGAATGGTGTGAAACCACTCACAGTCATCTCACGATCCGTTTCTTGGAATAGGCCTGCAAACAAGTGTGCCAGCATGGCGGCTCCCCAGGCATAATACCCTACTCTTTCAAGGTCTGACAGCAGCTCCAGGAAGCGACATTGGATACCGTCCCCTTTCGAGCTCAGTACCAATCTCCCCAAAAGGAAGAGGAGAAATCTCCTCAAATCTATGTTGCATCTTTCCCAGTCGCCGAAATCTGTGCAGTACACGGCACGGCATCCTATTTCCATCCTTTCCATGAACTCTTCTGAGGATTCATCGTCCCGCCGACGAGTGTCGGTGAGCCCTAATGCATCCATGAGGGACGCCCTAGCTACCGACCTATTTTTCCGACCATCTAGGTCCAAACCCAGTAACTTCTGGGCACCTTCTCTGTAGTCCGCGTAAGTGACTCCGGTCACTGCCTCGCCCTCCACCTTCAGCTTGTGATCCGGACCACATCCTCCAAGCTGGGCACCATGTGCCCCCAGGGCATCAGGAATGCCCGACTCACTGGGTCCCATCTCTCACACAAGGCTTGGATCAGGACCAGGTCGAGCTGGATCGGCTCGATCCGAAGAAAGGTGCCAAAACCCATCACGTCTAGCCTGGCCTTCTGAAAATCTGGGAGACCTCGGTATGCTGCCACTACCAACTCCCATGAGATCTGTGATTTCATCACACTCTATGCATGCAGGGAATGGAGAGGAGGTTTGGTCAGAAAGAAAGGAAGAAAAAAAGAATGAAAAAAAGGGGCAGGAAAACTTGGCTTACGAGTTGTGATTGGGCCCTTTCGCTGAAGTGCCCTTCGAGGTCCGAAAGCCTCCTGGAACTACTACCACTGGATCTGCTTCTCTTCGAGGAGTGGGAAGATTCGCCCTCCATCCAACTCTCGGAATTTTGAACTCCTCCTCTCCCGTGAGAACTTGTGCTCCTCGAGTTAGCTCTCGATATACCTGGGAGGATAAAAGGGACAAGAATTTATAGAAATGGAAGGAGTGCGGGCCAAGATTGCCTCCATCACCTGTTAATGGTAGCCCTCGCGATGAGGCACCTACCATGCGGTCCCGTGTGTCACTTCACCGCTCGCACAGGGTGATTGATTGGACGAAGAATATGACGACTAGCACCCTATGTTGTCTAGGGATACCCTATCATGTTTTGGAGGACGTCCGCAAAATTTGACACAACATCCGGGAAAAGGGACTAGGGCCGTCATTATTGACTTCGACGAAGATTCCTGTGGAAATGGTCACAACAAGACGCGATTCTCCGCTCGGGGTGGAGTCTCGGCAGACCCATCACATGGGAACAGTGCAAAGGAGAGGAAGTGTAGGGAAGAAGGAACGCACAAGAGAACAAACAAGCAGCAGAAAATCAAATCATCCATTCATAATTCTACATAAGCTGTCACAAACACTACAATCATAGAGAGGTGGCGGGTCCACTAGCTCGCCAGCTCTTGCCATTATTTCATGCTCGTCCTCTAGGCGTCCCTCTCCTCTCCCCTGAGGTGAGGGTCCCTCAGAAGCCTCCGGGATCCCCGTGCAGTAGCACCTGCCTCGCCTCTTGGCGCCTGTTCCGCAGCAGTGACTCGCTGCTCCTCCCCTGGCGTGGCGAAGAAGCCACTAGCGGCAAAGCGACCGGACTGGCGGAGTCGCTCCCCGAACTCTCGCGCTCTCTCGTAGCGCGTCTCCATCCCTCCTAGCCTCTGCACGACGGCCTGAAGGCCCAGCTGGAGCTCCCTCACTTGGGCCTCCAAGGCCCTCCTCTCGGTCTGATCCCGCTGTCGCTCGGACCTTCTCTCAGCTTTCTCTCTCTCTGCCTCTCTCCTCATCATCTGCAGAAGAACCCTTAACTCCAGGATGTCTGGAGAAGGTCTCTCCTCACCGCGATGTCGCAGCTCCGCTACAGTCGCCACCCAGGCATCACGCTCCTCCTCCGCCCGGGTCGCGCGGGCCACCGCACCGGCAAGTTGTTCCCGGAGGGAGGCAATCTCGAGAAAAGGGGCCGAGGAACTGGAAGATGCACCACCAATCATCCCCGCCGCCGCTGTCTGCTGGGCACGCTGGAACAAAATAAACAACGGCCGTCAGTGAAACTCCAAAATCTGAAGATAAAAGTGCGGCACGTAACTTACCAGAGCGACAGCTCATGCTGAGCGACGGCCAGCTGCCGCCTAGCCTCTGATAGTTGGGCGCGCGAGCCGCCGATGCCACGTGTGTCCCCAGCTTGGGGAAGCCCCGCATAACTCTCTCTCTGCCGCCGCAGGAAGTCGGCGCTGTCCTGCACCAATACACTCCCTTGCTGTCCAGGGAGACGTACGTGCCAGTCCTCGAGCCTCGCCTTGCCGCGACTCTCCCTCCTGACGCGGCTCGGCTCGTCCGCACTCGCCCACTCATCGGCCAGGCCCAGGGTCCTCGCCATGTCCTGCACCAAGAAAGAAGGGCCTCGCATCATAACAAAGAACGCGTCCCCTGTCTAGGACGCGTCCATCATTTGAGTGCAACACTCGCCGAACCCTTTCCCCCCTCGCGCGGCTCGCTTCAAAACTCAAAATGAATTAAAAGAGGAAGAGATCGGAGGACCTACCAGACCGTGTTCACCTCCCTCCGCGACATCGGGCCCCTCGGGTCCCTCGGGGGCCCGAAGCGGCCCTTCCTCCTCCATGGACGTCGTTCCATGTTCTTGCGTGTCCCTCCTCGGGCGAGGAGTTCCTCGTCCCTCTCCACCTTCACCATGGTCGGGCCCACCGAACTCCATCAATCAAAAGAGGAGGAAGACGAAAAAGGGGCAAGCGAGTTTCGGCGGAAGGCGGGCTCGTTTGCGGGTAAGGCACGGGAGAAGAAAGGCCACCCGACGCTTTAAATTTGAATTCAAGGATTAAGACGCGTCCTCGCGCCTGGACGCGCCCAAAAGGGGGAGAAAGGAAACAGAATCCCCCCGTGCAAAGCGTAGTTCCCCGCTGTTCAGGGCAAGGTCTCGTGGAGCGTGCCTCGAAGGACAACTCAGTGCAAAGAAGAAAGTGTGGGAGAGAGAAAAGTACACACAACACAAGAAAGCCATTTTCATTTCATATAATAGCCGAAAGTACATCATACAGTGAGAAGGGTGACGTGTACAAGCAACTCTCTAACTCTCACCATCACCCTCCTGGTCATCTCTCTCCTCCCTCCTCTGCCGGGGATCCCTAGGGGGCCTCTGCGAACCCTGAGAAGCCGTGCTCGCCTCGCCCTGCGGTGGCACTCCAGCCTCGAAGGCGCGACGACGCTCCTCGGCCGAAGAAACCAGATAGCTGCCCATGGAAAAAGAACCAGACTGACGAAGTCGCGCCCCGCGTTCCTTCGCCCTCTGGTACCGCTCCTCGCTCTCCCGAAGCCTCCCCTCCGCCGTGCCAAGACTCAATCGGAGCTCCAGCAGCTGGGTCTCCAGAGCCCTCCTCTCGGTCTGATCCCGCTGTCGCTCCTCCCTATCCCTCTCCCTCTCTCTCTCCACGCTCTCCCTATCCCTCTCTCTCTCCTCTCTCTCCCTCATCGCCTCCCTCCTTGACAGCTCGAGGGCGATCCGCAGATCCAGCACGTCACGAGGGAGCTCCTCAGCCTCCCGTCGACGCTCCTCCTCCAGCTCCACAATCCGGGCGTCACGCTCCGCAATCCGGGCGTCACGCTCCGCCACCCGAGCGTCGCGCTCCTGCTCGGCACGAACAGCACGCGCCAGGGCCTCTCGGATCTCGGCCACCTGTCAAAGCACGCATGCACCGTAAGAGAACAGTGATAGAAGGAGGGCAGCCAGAAGGAGAGTCGAGGTCAGGCAAACGCTCACTCGAGCCTCGCGGTCACGCTCGGCCTCCTCAGCCCGAGCCACCGCATACGCCAGCTGCTCCTGGAGGGCAGAAACCTCCGGAGGAGGGCCCCGCGAACTGGAACCCGCTCCACCAGCCATCCCGGCTGCCGCTGTCTGGTGGGCCCGCTGAAACACAGAGCGAACGACAGTTAGAGGCCAAGTATCAAAAAATCCAGGTCACAAAAAAATGCATCGCATAAACTCACCAGGATCTCCAACTCCTGTCGGATGGCCACCAACTGCCGCCTGGCGTCCGCCAACTGGGCCCGCAGGTCGGCGATCATGTTATCACGAGCATCCTACATTGTACATAAGTTAGTGTTACATGCATATACATATAAAAGAGTGAAGCATTCTCATTTCACTTACCCCTGCCATACCACCAAGGAAGAGGCGGTCCCCATACGTAGCCCGGTACCGTCTCAGGTAATCAGTACTGTCCTGTACATGGGACACCACTGGGACCCCGCCCTGCTGCCAGTCCTGGTACTGTGCTGGGAAGCGCGTACGCCAGTCCACAACCTTCGCCTTCCCCTTGGTCTTCCGCCCGATGCGGGCCGGCTCTTCTACATCAACCCACTCCTGGGCTAGCCCCAACGTCCTCATAACCAGCCTCAGCCGAAGCGGCTCGATCTCGTTCAGGCAATGGACCCACACGTCCCGCCTGAAACGAGGAAGACCCGCTACAACCCAAGGCTGGCCAGCGTCGCCCATGCCCAGGTAGGGTCTCCACACCACCTGCATCACCATACATACATCATATTAGTTGCCATTCAGTCACATAAGAAAACACAAAAAACCATACGCATCATACCATGGCCTCGGGATACTCGCTCAGCTCCCGACGAAGTGACGCCAGCTGGTAGCCGTGGGGTGCTGCAACCACGACCGGCCTCCACCGCCGCGCCAGAGGCACGGCCCTCCTGTTCCCATGCCTAGCCCTCCCCATCGGGAAATAGTAATAGCTCCACACCTGCATTCATCATACATCATTAGTACAATAATTGCATATTTAACTGTGAAAATGCATAAATAAATTGTGTACCTGGAGAAAAGGTGCGAAGCCGCTGACTGTCGTCTCCTTCTCCGAAGTCTGGGAGAGATCAGCAATCAAATGGGCAAGCAGAGCCGCTCCCCACGCGTAGTGTCCCACTCTGTCCAGATCCGCCAAGATCCCGAGGAAACGGCAGTGGATGCCATCCCCCTTCGTCCCCAGCAGAAGGCGGCCCAAGAAGAAGAAAAGAAACCTCCGGAGGTCTAGATCCACCAGCTCCCTCTCGCTCGGATCCTGGGTGAAAGCTGCACGGGCATCTCCCTCCAATCGTGCCAGAAACTCCGCTCCAGTCTCGCTAACCCGCTGGCGCGGGTCAACGAATCCGAGCGCCTCCATGATCTCCACTCGGCCAACTACCCTGCTGTCCCTGTCAGTCACACTCGTCTCTAACCACAGCAGGTCCAGGGCACTCTCTCGGTAGTCGGGGTAGGTGACCCCGCTCACCGCCTCTCCGTCCACCCGTAGCCCGGTGATCCGAGCCACGTCCTCCAGTGACGGCACCATGTGCCCCCAGGGCATCAGAAACGCTCGGCTCGGCGCGTGCCACCGCTCCCTCAATGCCTGGATAAGAGGAAGGTCGAGCCGGAAGGGCTCGATCCTAAGGAAAGCTCCAAAGCCCATGGCGTCCACACGCGCCCTCTGGAAGTCTGGCAGCCCACGGTATGCTGCCACCACTAAGGACCAGCTGATCCGGCCCTTCATCACGCCCTGCACACCACAAAACCAACAAAAGAACACATCAGCATTATGAATAGTAATAAACAATAACACTGTATATACTACTTATTTATCTTATTTTATTTTTATTTTTAAAAATATTTATGTTTTTTTAGAGGCGTCCAACACCTTGGACGCCTCCATTACATTTTCTTTATTTTAATTTTAGAAAAACCCAAAAACAAAAACAAAAATAAATAAATAAACATATATATTATCATGGAGGCGTCCCATTCCCTGGACGCCTCCTTTTTTTTAATTCTTTTTTTATTATTTATGAAAATAAATAAATTAAAAAAGAACAAAAAAGAAAATGTGGAGGCGTCCAGGCCCCTGGACGCCTCCTTCCCTCACACCCGGCGTTCTCCACACAGCCTCTCGTCCGCCCTTTTAACCCAGTGAACCAATAGAATGGAGGTCTAAGGGGCTTACCGGATCGTGCTCGTCCTCTGCCGCGTCGCCAGCATCCACTGCAGCCTCCAAGGCCAAAGGAAGAGCCTCCTCACCCGCGGCAATCTCCTCCGCCGCAGCAGCCCCCTCGGCATCATCCCTCAGCCTCCTCGGACGACGAGCCCGTCGTTTCCGCTTCTCTGGACCCTGGCTCGATCCTCCTCGCTCCATTGGGACTAAGAATGGGTCGTCTGGGGTGACGGGGTCGTCAGAATGAACAGTACAAGTGAGCAGGGGGTGAGGCCCCCCCCATTTATATGGAAACCACTCTGTTTGGGGCGTCCAGGCGCCTGGACGCCCCCACCTTTTTTTATTTTTTTCAAAATTCAAAAAAATTAGGGGCGTCCAGGCGCCTGGACGCCCCCAAAACAAAAAATCAAAAAAAATAATAAAATAAAAATTAGGGGCGTCCAGGACCCTGGACGCCCCCAAAACAAAAAACTTAAAAAAAATCAAAAATAAAAAATTAGGGGCGTCCGGGCCCCTGGACGCCCCCATAATAAAAATTTCAAAAAAAAATATAAAAAATATATAATAAAAGTAAAAAAGATAAGAGTATGTATATAATCCAAACAAAAGAAAAACACAAAGAAAAAGAAAAACCACAAAAAAGATAATAATAATTAAGGAGATAAGGGTCAAAAACATCCTTGCCAGATTTTATTCCATCAGAAAAGCAGAGTGAACTACATCAGGGGCTTAGGCGCCTTAGGCCTTAACTTCCCCAGTTCGGTTACATAAGCCCTCCACAGCTCACATTCTTCCCCCACGTGCGCTAAGGCCTTTCCCACAACACTTGTCTTCCAGGGTGCTTTGACGGCCTTCGCTTCCTTCGCATCCGCTTCAGTACCCAACTCTCTCTTCTTCAAAGGAACGATGCCAGTCGATAGTGGGAACGAATGGCGTGGAATGCCGACCTGGAGGCAGCATCGATGCGCGTTATAAAGGACAAACTCGGTCGCGCCGATCAGTTGAAGATCAACTTCGGGGGAAGGCCTCATGAGGAGATCAAGCGAAAGCAAACATGCCGGTGCGCAAGTAAAGAAGCCTTGTGTCACGGTGCGGAAGTGAGACCGCCAGTCTTCACGTTTCTTCAGCCACGGAACGCGGTTCACTACAGTACCACCGAACCCTAACACGTCGGCTATGTGATGAAGAGGGCTTTGTTGGAAGAGCTTCGAAGCGGTTGGCATTCCCTCACGGTGATCAAACTTGAAATGCAAATCCAGCCAGCAACTCAGGACAAGTGCGCAACCAAAAGGAGGCTTACCCATGCTCGAGGCAGTAAGGCCACTATACAGGTAGGCGAGGACAGCGGGTCCCACCCTCTTTCCACGCCAGATCCCGCAGATAGCACTCAGTTGGTCTTCCTCCACCATGTTGTCGGTATAAGGAAACAAGAGAGCACCCGCCAGACAAATGGTGAACCCCTTCATGATTCCCTCCAAATAGTCATCGTCTGGTGACCCTCTCAGGGCGTCCATGACCCACTCCGCAAGCTTTTGGAGATCGATCCCCTTTTGAGTACGGACCTTTCTGGCTGCGTCGGGCGGCATGAAGCTTCCAAGGACGCTTTCGGAAGTCCCCCGTGTCAGCATCCGCATAGCCTTCACCTTCCCGTCACTCTTGAATTTCTTCAATCCGAGCAGAAGTTCCACCTCCTCGAGGAGGATGGTCACCTCGAAGGTCGGGAAGATAAAAGTGTGGGTCTGGGGATGCCAGATCTCCACTAGTGCGCCCATAGCCGCCCAGTCCATACGAATCTTCTCATAGTGTTTGGCGTGAATAAGGAGCCCCTGCAGATGCCACTTCGAGAGTATGGCCCTCATGCCGATGGAGATGTTGGAAGTTAGCTTTGAAAGCCATGGCAGTTTGGAAAACTTCCTCGGGCCTGGGAAGAGTGGATATGGCTGGAAGAGAAAAGAAAGAAGAAGAAAGGAAGGTAGTAAGAAGAAGGTTCACGTGGAGAAATTTGAAATGAATCAGCTTACCATATGCGACATGATCGTCCCACTCAAATGACCCTCGAGGTCGGAGAGTCGCCTGATCTCGCTGCTAGGCCTGCTCCTCTTCATAACGCGGGAAGACTCTCCTTCCATCCTGAAAATCTCTAGATTCTCCTCTCTTTCCTCTCCTGAGCTTCCAAAACCCACCTTGGTGCATTTGAATGAACTAGCCTAAGGGGAGTTCTTATAGGAAGGGAAGATCGCTACAGGACGGAACATGTCACATCAGTGGTCATTGTCAAGATTTTGTCTGGATCTCCTTTGTACTGTGGTGCGATTCTGCTGTGATTCTGCTACTTTCTGATGTTGCTAACCTTTGCTAGTCTGTGCAGGTTTTACTAACGGACGTCTTTGTCCAGTCTCCTGTCCCACCTTTCAATGGTTGGTCCCACCATGTCATGCATCATAGTATACGATACCTACGCTACTAGAACATGTCAAGGACCTTGCGACCCGAACAAATCTGGGATTTGAGTTCCCCTTCAACAAAAACAGTGATGATCCCGGAAGAATTTGGGTTGTACGGATAGGCCGTTAACTTGTGGTAGCATGGGGACGACGGTTCCATTCAGTGAGTTGGTGCGCGGATAAACGGGCCCCAGCTCAGTGTCGGCTCACCGGATCGGTATCCTGACCCGTTCTTAACAAGTTGACAATATTATCCTTGGCTATTTTCTATTTTAGTTTGTTTTAAATTTTTATTTTAACCCAGCATGCATTCATATAGGATTTTGATTTATTGCGGAAGATCATTCAAGTGATTCGATTGCGAAGGCCGTTGTGCTTCAATTCCTACAAATATGAGATATTCCACTCCGAATGAAATACTGAGTTTCCTTGAAACGGCTCTACGCTGCTCTTCCAAAGGAGACCCTTGTTTGGACAGACCCTCAGATATTCCTTTTTACCTTGCTTGACCCACCTTGGCCGCAGCACTTCCACATTGGCTGGTAACCGCTCCCCAAAGGTGAAACCTCCGGTTTATGACCCAGGTACTTCCACACCGAGAAGTTGGTCTCCTTTTCGTGCCTGAGCGCACATCTCACCCTCCCTTATTTGATCTCCGTCCAAGCAATCGTCAATATTTGAAAGACCTTCTTCAAGGTCGCCTCATTGAAACTTCAGGAAAGATTCCAAACAGTAACGTCAAAAGCGTGTCTCATCACACCTTGGCATCAACTTATCAGTCCGCTCCCACTTCATTTCACTCCACTTCGATACCATTCCACTACGTGTCGCTCCCTTGCAAAGCAGACGCCAAGGCGGGGCAACTGTAGACACGCCATTCTTGACGTCTCCTGAGAAAGTCTCATATTACTATACAACGCCCCGCGACGGCTTACGCGTTCTAACTCACTTGAGTGCTTCCTTTTCTTGAGTCTTCTTCCGCCCTTTTCGGCATCCGGAATCGTCTCGTCACGGCATTCGGACGGCATCAACACCAGTCAGACGCGTCAGGAGTTCCGGAACCAAGAAGGGTGTCTGCCGGGCGGTAGCCGACTGAGGACCCGGTGGGTCTTAATGGGGGCGTCCAGGCCCCTGGACGCCCCCATTCTTTAAATTTATTTTATTTTTATTTTTATTTTTTTAAAGCCCAAAAATAAATAAAAAATATATATTAATGGAGGCGTCCAGGCCTCTGGACGCCTCCATAAAAACAAATATAAAAAATGTGTAAGTGCCCGTTGGCATAAAAGACAAGAAATAATAAAAAAATACATATTAATGGAGGCGTCCAGGCCCCTGGACGCCTCCATAAAAACAAACATAAAAAATTAAAATGCCAGCCTTGGCATAAAAGACAAAACAAAAAAAATAAAAATAATATATTTGTGGAGGCGTCCAGGCCCCTGGACGCCTCCATCAACTCTCTCACGGGCGCCGGCCACCGAACGACGGTTTGTCGTGTGTGAAAAAATCCAAATCATAGAGACGTCCAGCCACCTGGACGCGCCCATTTCTGAATCACGAGGCGCCGCTCTCAAAACCACGCGTTGTGCCAAACCGCGTGCGGCCGTCGTCGGTTTTCGGTGGACCTGTTGGAGGCGTCCGGGGCCCTGGACGCCTCCACAAAAATATTCCAAAAAAATTAATAAAAATAGAATAAAATATTAGTTCGGCCCTGATGGAGGTGTCCAGGGTCCTGGACGCCTCCACCCTCCGGAGCCCTATAAATAGAGGCCCACCCCCTCAGTTCTGGAGGAGCTTCGAAGAGATCCGATAGGCTGCCGGAGCCCAGAGGCTACCGGAGTCATTTTCTAACCCGTGGGGTCTTTTGTAGGTGGAGGTTCTGCCGGCTTCTCGGGTGCCCACGCTCGCGAGAGGAAGGTCGTCTTCATCCACCGCGCTTCCACGCCATCCCTACGCTGCCGGAGCTCCGCCGGATTTCACCATCGGCACATCCAATAAGCCAATCCTTTCCTTTTCTTCTAGTTCTTTTGCATTCATCATCTCGCATCATCTATCCCCCTTCATAAGGGCGCCTCTTCTTATATACTTCTTGCATCCATCATCTCATTTTCCTCCTACTCGAGTCCGAGAGGGGTTTAAAAGACAACACCAACCAGGTGTGTGTCTTACCATCATTTCGTTATTTTTATCGCAAGGATTTGAATACTACACCTTCATCTTTCTAATCCACTCGTTACTTGTTTGTCGTTGTTTTGCAAGGGTACCCAAGGAAAGCCCTCTCCGTCGGCCGGCCGAAGGGGGAGGAAGAAGCAACCCGCCATCTCCCGCTCTTGAGGTAGGCGCGATCACTTTCTTCATTTTGGGGTCTTTCGGCCCCTGGCGATCACATCTTGTTCTCGAGGCCGCGGCGAGTCACTTCCCCAATGGCCGTTTAAATTTCCGTTCTTATATTCTCTTTATATTCTGTTATATTCTGCTCATATGCTCGAGGCCGCGGCGAGTCACTTCCCCAATGGCCGTTTAAATTCCCGTTCTTATATGTTATATTCTTATCTATTCATGTTCTCGAGGCCGCGGCGAGTCACTTCCCCAATGGCCGTTTAAATTCTCTTTATATCCTGTCATATTCTTATCTATTCATATTCTCGAGGCCGCGACGAGTCACTTCCCCAATGGCCGTTTAAATTCCCGCTCTTTATATTCTCTTTATATTCTGCTATCTTCTTATCTGCTCATATTCTCGAGGCCGCGGCGAGTCACTTCCCCAATGGCCGTTTCAATTCCTGCTATTTAATTTCTGCACCATTCCCGTCCCCCGAGGTCGCGGCGAGTCACTTCCCGCTATGGCCGTTTAACCCCCATATCTTGCTATATCGCATTTGTCACGCTCGCCCCGCCGGAGCAATCTCCCGTGGTGGCCTCTTCTCTTTTCTCTTATTTCTGTGTTGCAGCAAACAAAAAGAAGGAGCCCGCGCGCTCCGCGTCCTCTTCGCACCCCGAACCGCGTGATGTCGCTCACACTTATGTGCTCCCGTATCGGGGTGTGTTCCTTTCTTCATATGCTCCCCTAAGCCGGGGAATGTTGTTTGTTCTGCTTCAGATGCCCCCCCCCCCCCCCCCCGGGGGGGGGGGGGGATATATGTTGCTTCACGGACCCCGAGGTCGGGATGTATTCCTTCTTCAAATGCCCCTAAGTCGGGGTGTATTCTTCTCTCCTTACGCTCCCAAGACAGGATGTAGCTTCTTCAAATGCCCCTAAGTCGGGGCGTATTCTTTATGACTTTTATGCCCCCAGGCGGGGTATGTTTCTTTTTTAATTGTCCCTAGGACAGGGTGTACTCTTCTCTTTCTTATGCTCCCGAAGCGGGATGTAGCTTCTTCAAATGCCCCTAAGCCGGGGCGTGTTCTTTATAGCTTCTAGACCCTCGAGGCGAGGTATACTTCTTCTTCAAATACCCCTAAGCCGGGGCGTATGCTTTATGCCTTCTATGCCCCCATAGCGGGGTGTGTTTCTTCTTCAAATACCCCTAAGATGGGGTGGACTCTTTTCTTCTTATACTCCCAAGGCAGGATGTAGCTTCTTCAAATGCCCCTGAGCCGAGGCGTGTTCTTTACGGCTTCTATGCCCCCAGGCGGGGCATATTTCTTCTTCAAATACCCCTAGGCCGGGGTGTATTCTTGCTGCTTCTCATGCTCCCGAGGCGGGATGTAACTTCTTCAAATGCCCTTAAGCCGGGGCGTATTCTTCATGACTTCTATGCCCCCTGGCGGGGTATGTTTCTTCTTCAAATGCCCCTAAGCTAGGGTGTGTTCTTATACTTTTTACGTCCCTCAGGGCGAGGTGCATTCCTCTCCATATGCCCTTAGCGTGGGGTGTGCTTTTGTTTCTTATGCCCCCAGGCCGGGGTACGTTCCTTCTTCATATACCTCTAAGCCAGGGTGAGTTTCTCTTTTTGTGTGTCCTCAGGTCGGGGTGAATTCTTTTCTTCTTATGCCCCCATGGCGAGATATGTCTTTTGCTTCAGGTGCCCCCATATCGGGGTGTATTTCCCCTTCAAATGCCCCTAAGCCGGGGTGCAGCTCTATTTCTTCTTACGTCCCCAGGTCGGGGCGGATTCTTCATCAAATACCCCGAAGCCGGGGTGTAGCTTTTGCTTTGTGTGCCCCTCAGTCGGGGCGGATTCTCTTCATGTGCCCCTGGGAATGGGGTGTATTTCTTTTTTTGCCTCCTATGCCCCCGTAGCAGGGTATATATCTTCTTCTCATCCCCCATGGCGGGGTATGTGCATGCTCTCTTCGGGAGTGGTGGCCGTGCTTGGCCTCATTGCTATAAAGCATTCCCCACAGCGGGCAACCATTCACCAAGCTACAATTGTGGCTCGCTGGGTCTTTTAACAACCACTCGGGGGCCGTTTTGTGCCGGATGGAGGCAGCAGGAAGGAGGAACGAGCGGGGTCATTGCACCGCGGACTCGGGACCTCCTAGAGTCGGGCGGGATGCCGGGTTTCTTCTTGCTCTTTTAGTCGGCCATGCTGACCAACTTTTCTTCCTTTCTTCTTTATTTCTCCCCATTTTTGTATGATTGACCAGGGTGGAGGTGCAGGAGAGCGCTCACCCCCTCAGGGAGGGGATGAGTGGTTCGCTCCACCGCATCAACGCCACAGTGGTAATCTTTGTTCAGCACGGGTCTCGACGGACGTGGCCGTACAACCCTCTCTTTCCAATTCTTTCTCTTCTTTTTTTTTGCTTCTTTCTTTTCTCTTTTTCTTCCTTTCTTCTTTTCTTCTCTTCTTCTCTTCTTCTTTTCTTCTCTTCTTCTTTTCTTCTCTTTCTTTTTGAGGAAAAGGGGGGTTTGATTTCCCCTCCCTTCTCTTCTCTTTCTCTTCCCCCTTTTTTTTATAATAGCCCCCATGATTCTTGGAAGCTGCATATGCTTCGAAGCAGCGTCCTCGAGGCCACGAAGGCAGCTGCATCGAGTCTAGATTTTCTCCCCATAGGGCTGGCGAAGACAGCACCTACAATTCATCAAAGAAGGCAAACATCGTTTATTAGGGGGCCATGAGGCCCTGAATCCCGGCGAAGAGATGAAGGGTAGTTTCCGTCTATTCAGGTGGTTCGTCTATTAAGTGCGTGGGCGTGCTAGTCACCGAAGTGACAATTTGTTCGGACTCCGAAGAGCCCATGGTGCGCTCGATCTGACTCGGTCAGACGATTGTGTGGTTCGTGTCGGGACAAAAACCCGCCGCGCCATAAAGGTCACGGCGTCATTTACATCCCCCATACGAGGGAACACCCTTGATTAATCGCCGAGATTCAGGGCCTCATGGCCAAGAAATTAATTGCACGAAAGGTCTATTAGGAAGCATCGAAACCCCCGTATGAGGGTAAGAAGAAAACATCCGCGATCATGTCGGTCGTGTACTGACCATTTAATGTTCAGACGAATGTCTGGCTTGAGAAAATCGCGGTTGTCGCGGGAAAACCGGAACTCATGTATGCCGAGGTACGGCAAATTTATTGTTCGAAAGAGCGGAAAACGTTCGGCTGAGCCTCGGTTGGAGCGGTCAAAAACCAGTAAATCTGTTGGCCCGGTGCAAGAGCAAGCTGCGACCATACTACGGTGGGCCCCCCGCTGTCGAAACAAGACTTGCATAAGCGTCATTAATATTTCCGATGCCAAGGGACAACGAGGGAATATCCCTTGAATCGGCTAAAAAGCCCTGTGTCTAGGGAAGTGGACGTTTGAAATGTGTCGGTCATTCGGGAGACCGTTTAATATTCAGACGGGTGTCCGGCTTGAGAGTATCATAATCGTCGCAGGAGGACCTGGAACATATGTATGCTCTGATACGGTAAATACAGTATTCCGAGACACTGAAAACATTCGGTTAAATCTCGATTAGTGTAGCAGGAAACTAGCGAATTTATTGGCACGCGAGATCGAGTCGGGACCATACCGGGGGCGCCTCCCGCGGTCCAAACGGGGCTTGCGTGGGCATCATTAATGTTCCCGGTGCCGGAGGGCAACGGGGAAGAGTCCCGGGACTATATTCCAAAACCAAAACATGTTCGAAGGAAGCGAGCTATAGGCCGAGGGTGTGGGTCAGACAATGACCATAATCGGGACGGACCCGAGGTCCAAGCACAGCCCACAAAGGCCTTATTGATATTCCCGTATATAGGGTCCAGGGATGACAAGAGCCATCTCGTTCTATTCAGATTTCTGTAGGTCACTTGCGGACCACTTGATATTCGGACAAGGGTCCATATTGAAGGTGCGACGTGGATAGGAACAACCCCGTACAAATGTATGACGAGTTTATGGCAATTTCAATGAAAGGGCGGGAATGAATCCTGATAGGGTGAATCCAATTTGACGAGCTATCGGCCCAGAGCAATGCTGGGTCATGACCACGTTGGGGTAGGGGCCGTCGGCCATGTTGGTTGCTCACGGGTCTTTTCATGTTCAGACACAGGTCCGTGATAGAAACGCAGTGAAAACCGAGGCGAACCCGTTCAAATGTTTGCCGAACGTGCGGCAATTTTAGTAGTGGCTCGGAGGGGATCTGGCCTGAGGAACGAGTCCTGTCTGATTGGAATGTCGGCCCAAGACTAGGTCGGGGCCTGGCCATGTCGGGATAATTCCCAAAACTCGGGCCCGGCCTGAGAGGGCGGCATCATTGTTCCTTCTACGTCGGGTCACGGAGAGAGATGGGGCTGCAATGTGGACCCTGGTATTTTTTTTATCTAATATTTTAATTATATGTTCCTCTCTTTCCTCTTGCTGTTCATTTCTTCTTTATGCATTTGTTCCGAATGATTCCTCCCCCCTTTTTGTTTATTATTATTATTATTATTTCTCCCCTTTTTTTATTATCACTATTTCACATTTTTGTTTATTTCCTGTATATATTCGGATTTCTTCATTTATCATAATTTTCATTAATTTATTTATTATTATTATTATTATCACCAATGTCATTATCATCATATGTTATATGTGTATGTTTCTCGGAGGGAGAGGGCCGCTGGAGGGTGTACCGGCTAGGGGTATGGAAAGCGTGCCGATGAGGGCGCCCCAAGACGTACCGACGAAGGGAGAAGGGGGTGCACCGAAGAAGGCACCAAGGAGAGTGTGCCGTTGGAGGGTGTTGGCGGGCGTGTCGGGCTGACTCGAAGTCTATACAATGTCTGCTAGCACACGCGCAGAGTCTGTACATCGTCCATTTGCTGTAACTCAAAGTCTATACACTGGCTGGTTGCTGTAACCCAAAGTCTGTACATTGGCTGGTTGCATGCATACAAGGTCTGTACATTCATCAGCTCAAAGTCTGTACATTGTCTATTTGCTGCAACTCAAAGTCTATACATTGGCGGGTTGCATGCACACAAAGTCTATACGTCCATCAGCTCAAAGTCTGTACATTGGCTGGTCGCTGCGACGCAAAGTCTGTACATTCATCAGCTCAAAGTCTATACATTGGCTGCATTCATCAGCTTGAAGTCTACACATTGGCTGCATTCATCAGCTTGAAGTCTACACATTGGCTGATCACCGCAACACAAAGTCTGTACATTCATCAGCCCAAAGTCTATACATTGGCTGGTCACCGCAACACAAAGTCTGTACGTCGGATGGTTGCATGCGTACAAAGTCTGTACGTTCATCAGCTCAAAGTCTGTACAATGTCTATGCGAGTTGTCGATTTGCTGTAACTCAAAGTCTATACATTGGCCAGCTCAAAGTCTGTACGTTGTCCATTGGCTGCAGCTCAAAGTCTATACATTGGCCAGCTCAAAGTCTGTACGTTGTCCATTGGCTGCAACTCAAAGTCTATACATTGGCCAGCTCAAAGTCTGTACGTTGTCCATTGGCTGCAGCTCAAAGTCTATACATTGGCCAGCTCAAAGTCTGTACGTTGTCCATTGGCTGCAGCTCAAAGTCTATACATTGTGCTCCAGTTCGGGAAAGACCATTCCACGTGAGATGGTGAGGAGGAGAGGGTGTGGGTGGGAAGGAGCGTACCGCTGAAGGGCCAAGAAGGTGTGTCGTTGAAGGGCTATTAGAGTGTGTCGCTGGGGGGGTTGATAGGGTGTACCGGCGAAGGCTGGAACAGACGCGCCGATGAAGGCCCACTCCTCTGTTACTTTTTTTTTAGGCTTTTCTTTTCTTCTTTTCTTTGATTTCTACGTAGTTTTATACAAATCTTTTCTCCTTCTTCTTGCAATCTGTTGTTGTTCTATTTATTTGTTGCTTTTGTTGTCTTTTGATATCTATTTATTATCCCATTTGTTTGTTGCGTCCTTTTGCCTTTTAACGTCTTGTTACTTTTTAACAAAAATTTGGCAGCATCTCCCCTTGACCCGAGCGTAAGGGAGATAAAGGGAACGCACCCACAGGGAGTGGCGGAACCCGTCAACTGGAGGTGGGCGCCCAAAGGCGGCAGCACCTTTAATGAATCCTCGGAAAACCCGAAAGCAGCGATGGATAAAGGGGGGAAAACCTCTCGAACTAATCAGGGGCGTGCCGGGCTAGGGAGGCCAAAGGGTGTGCTGGGCTGAGGGGCACAAGGGTGGTCCGGGCTAGCATGGTTAAGGGTGTGCCGGCTGGGTGGTTCAAGGTGTGTGTCGGCCAGAAGGAGTTGAGGCATACCGGGCTGGCTGGTTCGAGGGTGCGTCGGGCTGAAGAAGCCAAGGGTGCACCGGCTGGGAAGGGCCAAGGGGGTGCCGGCCAAAAGGGGTTGAGGGGCATCGGTGAAGTAAAAGGGTTTACGGGCTGGGTTAAATCTAGGCCAAATAGTGCGTTAGTTGGCTAAGGGAAAGGGATCAGGACTGTTTGGGGAAGCAATGGGCCTGAGCAGGGGCAATGGGCTTGGGTTGTGTCTGGGAAGGGAGTGGATGCTATCCAGAAGGGAAACCCACCCTTGCTGAATCATGAGATCGATGGAAGAGGCTATCATCAGCCTAATATATATATTGGTGAATGCGAACGAGAGAATCCAAGAAGAACATGGGAGAGAGAAAGAGAGCAAACCACGAAACACATAGCCGAGCAAAATCTAGCCAACAACAAAAAAAAAGGGAAGAAGGAAAAAAAAACATTCTTCTTTCATTCATAAAAAAGGGTGGCAGGGCCACGTTCGAGGTTGTACAATGAGATGAGGAGAGGGAAGAAGCAGTAAAAATAGGGGAGAAAGGAGACTGAAGAGGGAACCGGGGGTCCAGGATGGGGCCAAGACCCTCTGGGACACTCCCTATTACATTCACGGACTCTCTCCCCCTCCCTTACTCTCCATTGCTTACTCTCTCTCTCTCTCTCTCTCTCTCTCTCTCTCTCTCTCTCTCTCTCTCTCTCTCTCTCTCTCTCTTCTGCTAGCTTCTTCTTCTTCCCGGAACTCCCTGGGCTTGCCGAGCTTGGGAGGATGGAATTCTCCTTCTTCCTCTTCTCTCTTCTCCCCGCGTCTGAGTAGGACTCTCGGTCTATGTTTTTTTTCGTCTCCCTGTATGTGTATCCTTCCGTCTCTCCGCGCCCCTCTTTTTCATCGGAGCGAGGGGTTCTTATACCCCTGGTCAGGCCGACGAATGCCGAGGACGGGAGTAGGTGGGGCGAGGATAGCCCAGCAAGGTGCAGGCATGGGCCTGCAATGCTTTCGCTGCGGGCCGAGGGCTACGAGCATTGACCGGCGTGGATGGGCTGAACGCTGTGCCGCTGGGGGCTGAGGAAGGCGTGACGCTGGAGAGCCTCGCAGGTGTGCCGCTGAAGGCCTTCACAAGTGTACTGCTGGAAGACCCAAGAAGTGTGCCGCTGAAGGCTTGAAATAGTGTGCCGTTGATGGCGTGAAATAGTGTGCCGTTGAAGGCCCGAAATAGTGTGCCGTTGAAGGCTTAAAATAGTGTGCCGTTGAAGGCCCGAAATAGTGTGCCATTGAAGGCTTAAAATAGTGTGCCGTTGAAGGCTTAAAATAGTGTGCCGTTGAAGGCAGTAGAGGGTGTGCCGTTGAACGGGCCAAAAGGTGTGTGCCGTTGAAGGCACATGAGGCGTGCCGTTGAAGGACCTTGAGGATGTGCCGCTGAAGGCCAAGGGCGTGCCGCTGAGAGGGGCCAGGGGCGTGCCGCTGAAGGGCCTTGGGCGTGCCGTTGAACGGCTAAATGGGCAGTTTTGAGCCCGTTGTGAGCACGAGTTGTGGCCCGTTTGATTTTCTTCGAGGCCCATGGATTATGGGGCTCTTGGTGGTTGATTTCTCTTCACTGTCGTGACTCCGGAGATGGCTTCACGGCAGTGTGCATATTTGGGGTGTCTGGGTGACTAGTCTCTCTGGGGTTTCTTCACTCGGTGCCGTTGCTGACACTGGGCCGAGTAGGAAATCTGTGTGTGCAATTTTTGGTGTCCACAGATGCCACCTCGTCAAGGAAGACCTCCTCGAGTTCCTAGGCATGTGCCTAGAGAAGAGAGTGTGCACCGCCTCCTGCAGTTCCTACAGTTCCTGCTGTTCCCGTAGTTCCTCCTCCAGCGCCAGTCGTTGCACCTCAGGTTGAAGCACCTGGTAGTCGAGGCAAGGCTTTGAAAGAATTTCTCTTGTTCAATCCGCCAGCTTTCGATGGACAACCAGATCCAGAGGTAACGAGATAATGGCTGGATGCGATCGAGCGCGTGTTCCTGTCTATGGAGTGCGCGGAGGATGAAAAGGTGATGCTTGCAGCGTTTCAACTTCAAGGTACAGCTATTACATGGTGGAAAGTCGAGTGGCAGATTGCTTTTCGTTCCAGTCCCCTTCGGCAGATCACTTGGGCAGAGTTTGTTACCGCTTTCTTGCGTGCCTATACTCCTGCCTGTTTGCAAATGACGAAGATGTACCAGTTCATGGAATTGTCTCAGGGCGGTATGACTGTGCTTCAATATTAGAACAAATTTATGGAATTGGGTGAGTATGCACCCCATGTGCTGGCTAATGAAACTTTGAAGACTCAACAGTTCTTGCGAGGGTTGAGGCTAGAGTTGAAATTGCCCTTGATTGCGAGTCATGTTGCTGATCTTGATGGTGCGTGCCAGGCAGCTGTGGCACTTGAGCTGGAGATGGCGAGACCTGGAGGGTATCCACAAGCGGGGTTGGTTCAGCCGACGATGCAGTTTCAGCAGACTTATCGACCGCCAGGGTTAGGAGTCCCATCAGTTCAGCCAGATGTTAGCGGTGTTTCTTCCTCTTCCAAGCCCAAGTTTAAGAAGTTCAAGAAGAAGAAGAAGTTCTTTCAGCAAGAATCGCCTGGTACGGGTACTGTTCAGCAACCGACAGCGCCTTCTTCCTAGGGTTGTCAGAGTTCTGCTGTCAGTCAGCCGTGGACTTGTAGGAGATGCGGTGGTCAACATAAGGGTCAGTCGTGTTCTCTTCCTGTGGTCTGTTTTCATTGTGACCAGCCTGGTCACGTTGTTCGAGATTACCCGCTGAGGCCGAAGCCAGTTTAGGCTCCTCAGTTTTCTCAGCCCCAGCGGTCGCAATTCAGACCTCCTCCTTTACCTCAACCTCAGCAACAACTTTATTCTCAAGCTTCAGCATCTTCTCAGCAGTCTTCAGCCAGATCCAAGAAGCAAAAGGGCAAGGTTTCTCACATCACTCGAGCTGAAGCGGTTGCATCCCATCTGGTTGAAGGTACGATTATGCTTTATGGTCATTCAGCTCGTGTCTTATTTGATTCTGGTGTTTCTCACTCTTTTATCTCTGAGGATTTCATTACATGCATTGAGGAGCCGATGTCAGAGATGACTTGTGAGCTGTTTGTTAAGTTACCTTCTGGAGATTTCATGATTACACCTTTGTGTTTGGAAGAATCTCCTATTATGATTAATAATCATCAGTTGCCGGCGAGATTGTATGCGTTGCAGCTGGCATATTATGACATCATTCTTGGTATGGATTGGTTGGAGCAATATGGAGCTGTGGTTGACTGCAGATCGAAGGAAGTCTATTTTCAACCACAAGAAAAACCAGCATTTTATTTTCAAGGTATTCGATCCCGTTCTTCTCGTTTGATTATTTCTGCTATTCGAGCCTGTAGATTGCTTAGTGCAGGTTGCCAATGATTCTTAGCTTCTGTGGTTGCTGTTGAGAAACCACGACAGGATGTCAGTGATATTCCTGTTGTCTGTGAGTTCCCTGATGTGTTTCCTGATGAGTTGCCAGGCTTGCCTCCAGAGCGAGAAATTGAAATGGTGATTGAACTGATTCCTGGTACAGCCCCGTTAGCAAAGGCACCGTACCGAATGGCTCCAGCTGAACTAAAAGAACTGCGAGCACAACTACTTGAATTGCTGGAAAAAGGCTATATTCGCCCCAGTTTTTCTCCGTGGAGTGCTCCGGTGTTATTTGTGAAAAAGAAAGATGGAAGCCTGAGGCTTTGTATTGATTACAGACAGCTGAATTAGGTGACTATCAAGAATAAATATCCGCTTCCCAGGATTGATGATTTGTTTGACCAGTTACAGTCAGCTACTGTCTTTTCACGGATTGACCTTCGGTCTGGCTATTTTCAATTACGGATCTGAGAATCTGATGTGGAGAAGACAGCTTTCAGTACTCGATATGGTCATTATGAATTTTTGGTAATGCCGTTTGGCTTGAAAAATGCTCCAGCAGCCTTTATGGACCTAATGTAGCGTATTTTTCGTCCATATCTGGATTAGTTCGTGGTGATCTTTGTTGATGATATTCTGGTTTATTCTGCTTCTGACGAAGATCATGTGCAGCACTTGAGGATCGTTCTGCAGACTCTGCGAGATCACGAGCTTTATGTGAAGTTCAGTAAATGTGAGTTCTGGCTTCAGGAGATTCATTTTCTTGGCCACGTGATTTTTGGTGACAGAGTAGCAGTGGACCCTGCAAAGATTGAAGCTGTTCTGAATTGGCAGAGACCGAGAACTGTGACAGAGATAAGAAGCTTTTTAGGTTTGGCTGGGTATTATCGCAGATTCATCCAAGATTTTGCAAAGATTGCAGCACCAATGACTAGACTGACTCGTAAAGATGTACCGTTTGTCTGGTCAGATTAGTGTGAGGATAGCTTTATCGAATTAAAAAGGCTCTTGACTTCTTCTCCAGTGTTGACTTTGCCTTCCGGCTCGGGTGGATTTGTTGTTTGCTCAGATGCTTCTCGAGTGGGTTTGGGTGCAGTGCTGATGCAACATGGAAAGGTTATCGCATATGCATCTAGGCAATTGAAACAGCATGACGAAAATTATCCCACGCATGATCTAGAGCTAGCTGCAGTTATTTTTGCTTTAAAGATTTGGAGACATTATCTGTATGGTGAAAAGTTTCAAATCTTCACTAATCATTAGAGTTTACAGTATATATTCTCCCAGAAAGATCTGAATCTCAGGCAGCGTCGCTGGATAGAATACATGAAAGATTATGACTTTACACTCTCCTATCAACCGGGTAAAATGAATGTTGATGCTGATGCTCTGAGCAGGAAGGTGCAAGTCAGTCATCTGTTGCTTCATGAATGGAAATTGTGGGAACAGCTTCCGAGCGAGGCATTCAGTGTAGAGATTCCTACCGATCCAAGGATAGCAGTTTGTGCTAGTTTGGCTTTGGGTTCAGCTTTATATCAGCAGATTAAGGAAGCTCAGCAAGCTGATCCTGATTTAGCCCGTGTTACATCAAGATATGATGTGGAATTTGATGATGAGATGGTCGTCAGTTTCCATGGCAGATTGTATGTCCCTGCAGAGGATGCATTGAGATTTCCAGTTCTGAGTGAAGCCCGTGGATCCCGCTTTGCTATTCACCCAGGTGTCACCAAGATGTATCAGAATTTGAAAAAGCAGTTTTGGTGGCCATGTATGAAGAGAGATGTGGCTGTATTTGTTTCTAAGTGCTTGACTTGTCAGCAGGTTAAAGCCGAACATCAAAATCCAGGTGGATTGCTTCAGCCGTTAGAGATTCCAATGTGGAAATGGGACCATGTTACTACAGATTTTGTGGTGGGTTTACCTCGGACTTCTCAAGGTTTTGATGGCATCTGGTTGCTTGTTGACAGATTGACTAAGACTGCCAGATTGTTGCCAATAAAGGTTGCTTGGAATGTGCAGAGGTTGGCCGAGCTTTATGTGCAAAAGATTGTGCCACTGCATGGAATTCCAATTTCACTTATGTCAGATCGTGATCCACGTTTTACCTCCGGCTTCTGGTGCAGTTTTCAGAAAGCTTTGGGCATTGAGTTAGCATTCAGTTCAGTGTATCATCCGCAGTCAGATGGACAGTCGGAGAGGACTATTCAGACCCTGGAAGATATGCTGAGATCGTGTTGCCTTGACTGGGAAGGTTCGTGGAGTCAACATTTGCCACTTGTTGAATTTACTTATAATAACAGTTTTCACTCCAGTATTGGCATGGCTCCTTATGAGTCACTGTATGGTCATCCTTGTCGTACTCCCTTGAACTGGTTTGTTGTTGGGGATAGACTTTTGACGAGACCTGACATGGTGCAGCAATGTTCTGATGTGGTTCGTCTGATCAGGCAGAGATTGTTGACGGCTCAGAGTCGACAGAAAAGCTATGCAGATCAATGCAGACGACCACTGCAATTTGAGCCAGGAGATATGGTTTTTGTCAATGTATCTCCAATGAAAGGTGTTTCCAGATTTGGGAAGCGTGGAAAGCTCAGTCCACGTTATATTGGCCCATTTCCTATTGTAAAAGCTGTGAGTCAGGTAGCTTATCGATTGCAACTACCAGCAGCTATGCAAGCTATTCATGATGTATTCTACGTCTCTCAGTTGAGGAAATATGTGTCATATGCATCCCATGTTCTCGATGATTCAGTTTGGCCCGAAGTGACTACTGATTTGTCTACGCTAGAGTTTCCTATTAGAATTGAAGACCGTCGTGAGCAGCGGTTGAGAAATAAGGTTTTCCCTCTGGTAAGAGTTGATTGGCAGCGCCACTCCGGTAATGAGTCTACTTGGGAGCGTGAAGATGAGATGCATCAGCTTTTTCCTTTCTTATTCCAGTAAGGTATAATTCTGTTCTCAGTTTCCTCCTTTCCGTTGTTGTAAATTTCGAGGGTGAAATTTTTATTAGGAGGGAGGGACTGTGAGGCCCGTGCCTTAGTGTATCCTTGGTGGTTCGGACCTAGAATTCGTTCTGGAATTTCTGACTATTTTCCTAGATTTTTAGGAATTTTTCTGGCATTTTTTGGGATTTAATCGGATTAAGTGAGTTTTAAAAGAGAAAATAAGGTTTTATATATATAATAATTATATTATATATATTATTATTTTTTTATTTTACCTCACCCCCCTTCACTTCCTCTCTCCCCCCTCGTCGATCTCGCTCACGCTCTCTCTCTCTCTCTCCTCCCGATCGCTTCTCTCCCCCTTCGTGGGATTTCAGGTGAAACGGCGGCGGATCGAGACGTGGAGCACGCCGGTGGAATCCTGACGTCGAGAGGAACACGTTGACGCCCACCTTGACGTGGTTCATGGCGCGTGGGTGCGAGATGGGGCGAGAACGTCCGGTGGTGCCCTTACCTTGCATGCGGCCCAATCGGTCGTTTCGGCTTGAATGAGGTAGGGGGATGGAATCTCGATCTTGCTAGGATCATTTCCTATAGTTTGTTTGCTTGATTAAGCTCATGTGGCATGCATAATGGTTATTTTCCATTTTGGGGGGTTTAAGCTTTGTTCTTCATGTATAATCCATTGTGGGTGTTGCATGTGGGTGTTTTAGTTGGTATATTGATGTTTAGGACGTGTGGTTTGGCAGGAAACAGGTTGTTTCGTCGTTACCCGGCGATTTCGGTCGCCCGGGGGGGAACCCGTTTTCAGATATAACCTGTCCGAATCCCAGTTGGTGTGACGGTCCTACCAGAAACCGTCACACGTGTAACGGCCCTCACGGGACGCGTTACAGAACTGTAATGGCCCTTTGAAGGGGCGTCACAGTGTGTGTAACGGTCAGGCTCCCGACCATTACACTTCTGTTGATTTCCGTTGACCGGGTTTGGCGGTTGGCTTGACGGCCTGTCGGGCGGCCGTCAGGGCGCCGTAACGCACCTGCGCGAGCGCGTTACACCGCTTTTAAACTGCTAGGAAAAACTGTGGATTGATTTTTGGCCTCGGGTGACTTTAACGGCCAGGGGCGGACGCGTCACAGTTGATGTAACATGCTCTTCCCCGACCGTCAGGACGCTGTAACGCGCCTCCGGGAGCGCGGTACACTCCGTTTGATCGATTAGAACTAGGGTTTCGGGTGGTTGTAACGACTAGGGGCGGACGCGTCACAAGCGATGTAACGCGCCAACCCCCGACCGTCACCCTCTATGACGCGCTGGCAGTAGACCGTCACACCCCTATTAGTTTCTAAAAGCCGCCTGCCTATTCTTTAATGCTTTTCAGAATGATTACACGCCATGTATGAGTTATTTTGTGAAATAATGGCATGTTTTTAGATCCCAATAGAATAGCTTTACTTTCCTTGCGATGGAACCACTGTTGTAGCCCTAAGGTCTTTGAGTGCCGACCCGCCTGGGGATGGCGGAGGGGAGTTCCCGTCACACAGTTTTTAAGCTAGTACCGTGGGCTCCCCGCCAACGGTAGCGTCCTACCGAGGAAGAAAACTAGCTAGAGGGCCTGGCTCAGGCGAGAGTCAGTGTGTGCACACGTGGTCGGAGGCTATGGACTGACACTGACGAGTGTCACTCTGACTGGTCACTTGGTTTGGTACTGTTTACCGGCTCAGCTTGTCGTGTTACTGACTGCGAGTGCTTGAGACGAAGTGTAAGTCGTCAGTGGACGCATCTGGTTTCTACTCCCGGTGGTTGTCCTGTTCCCTGTGGCTTGGTTAGTTGAGGCACTTTCTATTGGTAGATTTATTTTCTGTCGATTAGATTTAATTGTTATTGGCATGTTTTAGCTGTGTAGTTAGATTTACAGCTTTATTATGATTAGTTTATTCATGCCAATGCCTGTTAATTTAATTAAATGCATGCTCTAATTACCTTATTTGGGCATGATTGCTTGTTTAGTGCGAGGTAGGGATCCGCGTGACCCCTACTAAGTCTAGCTGTGACTCACCCTTCTCCTTTCAGGTGAGCCGGGCCCGTCGTCTCCCGGAGTTTCCCGTGTACTCGGAGACCGCTCTTAGCTGCCAGCAGTTGACGTGTCGCCTTGTAGGGCTTTCTGGTGTACTTTTACCGGGGTATGCCCCGTGTAGTTGTACTTTTGGACTAGCACTTCTGTGCCTCTGGACTAGTTTATATATTTAGCACTTATTTATTTTAAATTGCTTCCGCACTCTTGTTAAATTTTATTGTTTAATTCTAATATACGCGCTTGTGATTCCAATTCGTTATGCATCCCCTCGACAAACTTCACTAACCCTTCAGGGGCCTCATCAGCCTCTTGGGTGGCTTCCCCAGTTCCTGGTATCGGTGTATCGATGTTATCGGTATATCGGTATCCGGCGCTCTGGGTCGTCACAATTTCCATCCCTGGGAGGAGCAGAGCTAGAGCTGCCTCGTTGAAAATGAGCTCGTTGATTTGAAGAAACTGGACCTGAAAAACTATCCAGGACTGAATTTTGAAGTGAATGTAAGGAGTTGGACAGCTCTTCAAAGCAGTAATGGACAGTGCTTCTAACACTGGCCATGAGAGAGGAAATATCTACTTGCTCTGTCATGACAGTTTCAAGTCTAGTAGCAATGATGGCAACTTCAGACTGAGCTTTGTCCACTACAGAACGGATCTCTTGTTGGCCAGTGAGGAGAGGGTGATCTAGAGTTCTCATCTTTGCAAGTTCAATATTGATATCATAGGTTTTATCAAGAACATTAGCAAGAGTTTTGAAAGAGGTGGTCTGAGTGCTTTGAATACTGCTAACCATCTCTGCTATTCTGTTAATCAGACCCATGAGATTTCCTAAGAACTCTTGCATCGCAGCATCTATTCTCTGTTTGTCAGCCCGAAATTGTAGCCACTGCATATTCACTTTGTTCTCTAGAAGATGAAGCCTTGTATTCAGTCTGATTAAATGAAGATTTGTAAACAGCAGCTGGGAAGACATCATCTCACTCTAATTTTGAACTAGAGTTGTCAAATTTCTTAGCAATTCAGAAATATTCGATTCATTGTTTGGTTCCTGTGAGCTGACAGATGAATCACTTGAATCAGGATACTCAACATTATAAACCGGGTGTTCTTGATCATCATTTGGTGCTCGAACTTCCTCAATATATTGAATTTCTTCAACATGTTGTTCAGCTGACTCCTTTGACACTATAGAGCAACACAGATCAATCAATATCGAAAACTAGATTGTTGTAAAAACTCAGCAGAGAGTTCAGGGTAGTATCTCCAATACTTTCCCAAGAGCTTTTTCATCTCAGAAATACAAAAAAAAATCTACCAGTTCTGAATATTCCGTTTCCAGAGATGTATCAGCTTTACAATGGGATTTGATCAAAATACCTTTATTTCCAGAAGCTTCATGTACTATTTCTTTTCCTTTTATTTTCTTCCCTTCCGTGGCTCCCTCGCTTTGCTCAATCCTTATCTCTTCGTGTATGACAAGCTCATCAGCTTTCCTTTTTCTTTTGGCTTCTCCTGCACGCCCCTCCTCGGTTCTGCTCTCATATTGATCTTCTTCTTCAGACATTCTGATATCTGGTGTTGGAGGCTGTTGCTCCTCAGACACCTCCTCCTTCCCCTTGCTCTTTGTTGTCGGAGAAGACATCTCAAGAGATGGCGATGGAGATGAGGACGACCCCTTTCAGGAACGGTGAGTGTAGATGTCGAAGCAGGTGAAGAGAATGTGAAGAGGCGAGTAGCAGAACAGCGGAGAGGAAGAAACTAGAGAAGCGCTTACGGCGGGAAGTCGTGAGTGTGGGAATGAATGACTGGGCTTGAATGGGGGAAACTTGAGTGACACTTTATGTCACGTCCCGAGCCTTTATTTACAGCGGAAGACTCGCTCGGGGAGCGCGAATAGCCGGCATGGTAAGCCTCTTGCAAGCAAGAACATTCAGAGCGCGAGACAATCACACATATAGAGGTAATTGCACAAGATATATTCAAAACTCAACTCTATTTCATAATCAATCAATATTCAAAACTACATACTTTGACTTCTTCACTAATTAACTCAAGAAATAAGAAAAATTACATTGACTCCATCTAAACACTTGAAACTACCTAAGTCTTCTCTCTTATCAGGACAACTCTTAATCACTCTCGGACCCGCTGCTCGGATCACCCGAATCCGAATGCGAACTATATTCATCTCCTGAAAATCATTGAACAATAGGTCATGAGCACACTTTCCCAGTAGGTATCTTCGCATCAACATGAAGGCACTATTTAAGTAATTATCATTTTAGCTCTAAAGAAATAAGGTAAAATCATGCGGATGCGAATCAATCATGCGATCAAATCAATAGAAACAAGATAACCATGTAAGATAGAATAATCAAGAATGAACTAGCAAGAATATAACAAGAACATGATATTGGCCTTCCATGAACAAGAATGTAACGAGATTGTACTAGCAAGCCACATATTCCTCACTTTAACATCTTATGCTTAAGAGCAAGTGCTTCGTGAATTTCTGTGGAATATCAAGCAAGAATGTCATGTTGTGCAGTGGATCTTCACTTATTTATAGAAATAGTACTCCCAGCGCAATGCGACGCCAGTAGCATCATACCCCATGGTTTATAAAATAGTATGTTTCCGACAATTAGCCGAGGGGACTAGCATAGAGCCCTTAAACACAATCAGTGCTCGATCGCATCTTCAGTTATAAATTAAGCTACTTCCACGCATGTAACAGTTAAGTATGGCCAAGAATATAACAAGTTTAGTAATTCCATGATAACAATAATCAATGAATGAATGCTTCAACGGATGAACAATATGAGTCAAGAAAGATTTAAACAAGGCTATGCTCTTGGAGATAAATCGACAGCATAACGGTACTTTTCTTAACTCTCATTCATTATCTTACATCAATTTAAGCAATATGATAAGTTCTAGATCATCAAGGTATGTCTAGAATCATTGGAATATTAACCCTTGGTCAATCCTTGGGTTAACATATACAAGCTATGTAACGGTCAGGGTCTGGGCCGTTACATTATATAACGCGTCCATGCTGGGCCGTTACAATGACCAGAGTCCAAAAAGATAAAGATAGACTCAGAGGAATGCGACGGTCTGGAACTGGGCCATTACTTGACCTGACGGTCCAGTCTAGGGCCGTTATTTTTCAAGAACCAGAAACCCGATAGTGTAATCTAATTAATGGGCTTTTATTGGTACAACCAACTCGGCGTCCTAGTGGGAATCCCAGGCTCGTGGAGATTTACAGAGGCCTTGAAACAATGATTTCCTAGTCCATTGGAAGGAATATCCAATAGAGAGGTCCTCATGTCCAAGATAGTTTCCTATGGTGCAAAGTGTAAACTAATGACATCGTACCGGAGTAAGTGCCATGTACTTATAGACTTTGACTCTATTGACAGAGGGAGATATATAATCTATGTGAAATCACGATGAAAACTCCATTTTACAAGTCATGCTTTATAGTACAAAACTATACATTTAGGCTTTATGAAACTAGCAAAACTCAAAATAAAAGTGAGATATCAACCATGCAATACCTAATATGAACGATTTGATAATCATGAAATCAGGTTGCTACTTAGATATCTAGGCATAAACATAGGTAATAGTGGCATGATATATTCTACCTAGGGTTGCCAGTACACAGATTGTAACGGTCTAGGGTCAGGGCGTCACAGTGAATATGACGGTCTGTCGAGGAGCCGTTACATGAAAGCAACGCGTCTGTCTTGGCGCGTTATTATCAACAGAGGAAAATAAGATATACAGAGACTGTGACGGATCATGGTAGGCGCGTTACATTCAAGTGACGGTCCTACTATGATGTACAGTGTCTGCTAACAGAAAATAAATAAGAAACCTAAGAGGTCAATTCACATCATGTCTATAATCAAAATATCATGAGTTTCTTAGACATGACAACGAAGTAAAGGTCTTCTACACGCATAGGTAATTGTGAGTAGATGAACAACATGTTATAATCCTCTCTTATTAGGGCTAAGGGATGCATGATATGCATGGAACTACCAAAACATGGAATCAATGATCTATCATGCATGAAAAAAAACACATAAAACCAGAGGCTCTTTGTCCTATCAAGTTCTTTTTGCCGTTCATGAGATAACCTACCTCTTACTTAGGTTGTAGTTTCTGAATTTAGTTGAGAATTCTGCCCTAGATCTTCTCCTTCCTTTGTGACTTTTTCAGCTACTTCCTTGGCTTCTAACTCTATGACCTCTTGACCTAAAGATGTGAAATTCGGAGGGGAGTTAGTCTAAAGTATAATGAACATAAACTTCAAAACAACTTACCCGAAATAATGACTCCTTACCTTCCTTCTTTACGTCCCAAAAGTAAGGGTCGCACAGTTCAGAACCATGCCCTATTTATAGTGTTTAGGCTAGGGTTTGAGGATTAGATCGATTCTAGTGTCCTTATTTCATCAATCCTAATCTCTAAGAGTCCTTAGAATTATTATAAGTCTTCCCAAATCGATCCATAGTGGATAAGATCATCAAAATTCCAATCTTTTCACGAGTTCTTTTACTCACGGAATCTGCAGGCATGTGACGATCGAACGTCCCTGCGTCACTTGGCTGTGACGGTCGGTCGATAGACCATTACAGTCTTCGTGAACAGAAAATAGAATAAAACTCTTTTAATTATTATCTAAATATTTATCTATATATATAATTTTTATTTATCCCAAAAATCCGTGGATAAGCTTAATTACCTTCTAGAATGTGGGCCTAACTTAATGGGCCTTAGTTAAAATCTTTTGGACTTTAATTAAGTGGTTTGGGTTAATTGATTAACACCACTTGGCCTCATAATAACCATTTATAAATTTATTTAGGCCTTTATAATTTCTTGAAAATTATTTAAAATTTCTGGGGCCCTACACTTTAGGGTTAAACAATATATAAAATATATTATCACTTTTACCCGATGCACCTTTTGTACCCAAACTACCCCTCTCGTGTATAGGATATTTTTCTTCTCCTCTTTTATGGTCTTCGGCATATTAAGCTTATATCTTAGATGTTTGTTGCTCAAAAGATTCATCTTTTAAAGCACAACCAATGAATATAAACATTTTTTAATCACAATACAATGTCCAGTTAATATAATTCATCAAAATTATTCATTATTTTCATAGGATAAGACCGGTTTCCAAAATATGTCTTATATTGCTTTTAAGTCCTATTTCAGCTTCTGAACAAGAACCAGAGTCAACCATATCCACTCCTTCTTTTTCTTTTCTTTTTCTTTTCTTAAGGAGTATTCTGGTAGTACTTGCCTTTTTACACAAGAATACATGTTTATCAAACACCAGAATCCCTGGTTACTCAACACAGTCTACCTTTATGCTATCTTCTATGAACAGAGATAGCTTATTTCTTCATGACATAATTTCTAGATTTATTTTATCTAGATAACCAGTTTCTCAGAAATTTTGCCATTTCTCTACCATTTCATTTATATTACTTAATGGTGCATTCCCTGGTCTACATTCATATCAGCTTGAAGACATGATTTAAAAAGCACTCTATAAGACATCCTCTTCTACCAGATTATCCCATTACTCATAATTTTCAGATTGATGAATTTTATTTAGATGGACAATTCCAGTTATTAGAAATGTTTTCAGCTCCATTGAAAATACTTTCAAGAGTCCTCTTGAACAATTAACTATACGATATAATCTTTATAGGTCGAAGATCACTCAATTGGGAAGATCAATATTTTTGTACACTACTAGAGGTGGTTTTGATAATAATAAAGCACAATGGACAAGGATAATAGAGTTCCATATATTACTCCCCCTAAGTGTCAGATAGGTTGATAATAATGGTGGAAGATGAAGGAGTGAACTATCCAGCAACATTAAAGCAGGAGTCCAATTTGGTGTAGAGTTGCAGACTGCTTTAGACCAAGGTATCCTCTGCCTTCTCTTGACCCAAAGACTTCTGAACAGTTCTAACAGTTCCAACTTAACATCTCAGCATAATCACCAAAGGCTTTCAAATCCATGATGTGCACCAAACACTCAATTATATCGGCCCGCTCAGATCAGCTCAGCTCCCTCTCACTAAGTGCTAAGATCCTAATCAAGCATCACCTTGATTTTCTTACAGATACACAGAGGTATATGCATGTTATATTTCTAGATGCATATGCAAACATTCAACTGACTCCTTTTAGATTTTCATACCAGTGTTCTGTGTAATGAACTACCATGTAGGGAGTGTGACAATTCATGTAGCATTCCATAGTTATGCAAAAGGTTCAAAAATAGCTACAATCATTTGCATGCATTCATCTAGATCATAGCGCACAGTAATGGAACAGAGCTTGGAAGACTAACCTAAAAAGTGTAGACCTGGGGTTTTCTTCTTCAAAAGCCATGGTTCATTTACCCCTTTATTTTTGACCAAGACATATCTGCAACAATTTGATCATTTTATTCCAGTAGGAACCCAAGAAACCTTGGGTCCTGTATTAACCCTAACAGGTGTTCTGAACAATTTTTAGCTGCATTGTCATCAAGTTCCATCAAATAGCAATTAACTATAGAATGTCCAAATTTTTCACAATATATACATGCACCAACAGAATTTTTAATATTATGATGCACATTAACAGTACCATGAACTCTATGTGCATTTTCATGGAAGTATCTATTTTTATCATGGAAGCTTTGTCTTGTATTCCTTGCCAGCCAGCAATCAGTAATTTTGTGGCCTGGCTTTCCACACTCAAAATAAGAAATAAATTTTCTTTTGAAAATAGATTTATTTCTGCTGAAAGCATCTTGATTCATAGGGAATTTAACAAATTCAGAGTTGAATTTCCTTCCCTGAGCATGCCAACAGTGGGCTGCAATGTGGCCTAATTTGCAACAGCAATAACATAGAATCCCCTTTTTCTGAACAACATGATTTCTAAGATAAGTTTTCCCAGCATGTCTTTTACTAGCATTTAGATCATCCTTTTCCATCACTTAACACTCATGCATCACATGGCCAATCTTGTGACAATAATGACAAATCACTTTCTTTTTGTATGCATGTGTGTGTGAGGATGTCTTATGGGGAACATGCACAGAAGTGGCAGAAGCAATTTTGTTCTTTTTTTTCCAGTTGTTTTTGAAATCTTCTGAGCAGTAAACTGAAAGATAGGTTGGTCCAAAGAATTGTGAGTATTAGAACTGGAAACAAAAGATGTTTGAGTTTTGTTCCCAAAACTCTTTTTATTTGTAGCATTATAGCCTAACCCTTCCTTCTGAAAATTAACCTTGCTTCCAAGAAGCTTATCTAAATTGTTCCTTCCTTCAACAAATCTAGACAAGGATTCATTAAGATCATTATTTTCTTGTTGGAGAGCTAGGATACTAAACTCATAACTGGCCAGTTCCTCTTCACAGGACTTAATTTGTTGACACATAGCATCATTCAGATTTTTGAGTGTTTCAACTTCTTGTTTCAGTTTGAGCTCTTTTTGATTTTCATCAAGAATGCATTTTCCTTTTTCTAAGACAAGAAGTCTTTCCGACATAGTAGTATTCAACTGTTTCAATTCCTCATTTTCTTTTCTCCATTTCTCAGTTTCTGCTTTCAATTTAGTGTTCTCCTCCTCAAGCTTATCGTCATCAAATAAAACATCAGTTAGGAAACTCTGGTTTTCCTTTACATTTTCTTGCTGGTTTTCTGGTTCATATTTTTCAAGATTTTCTTGAAACTTTAAATTGACAGCTCTAACAGCCTCGAATTTTTCAGTGATCAATTTGTTTTCACTTTCAAGATTGATTAATCTTTGTTCAGATTCTTGACATTGTTTTTTGAGTTTTCCGTTTTCAGATTTGACTTGATCGAGTTCTAAATTGATTGCATCTAGATTTGACAATTGTCTTTTGAATATTTCATTTTCAGTTTTCAGAATTTCAATGTTTTCACCTCCAGAGTTAGGATTCTCTAGATTATTTAACGTCTTTTTTAGACTTTTATTCTTCTTCCTAGTTTTTTCATAAGATTCTAACAGGTTGGCATAGGCATCTTCCCAATCATTTAGAGTGTAACTAGAGAATGGATTGTTTACCTCTTCAGCATCTTCGAACTCATCTTGATCACTGCTATGGTTGCTCTCATTAACCATCAAGCAGATGTCATCACTTCTCTTCTAGACTGCCATCAATTTGTCCATGATATCCTTAGCAGACCTACAATTTGTAACAAATGGAAAGATGTCAGAATCAACAGTCCTTAAAATGCTGAGAACTCTCATATTTTCATTATTTTTCATTCTATGTTTGTCCGCCCATTTGGACACATGTTTAGGCATTCTCTGTGGACCTTTGGAGACAAGATTCCAGAGGTTGGGATTCACTGAATTGATGAACGTGCACAGACTGCCATGCCAGTTAGGGAAATCAGACCCATTAAAAATCGGAGGATGAGCCATTGGCAAATCGGAAGCAGACGACCACTAATAGTAAACGTCAAATAGAGAAAGAAACCACTGAAAAATACCAGGAATTACTGCAGATCGTTGGATCTGAAAGAGCTAGTAACCCTCTCTGATACCACTTGATAGATCTAGAGGGGGGGGGTGAATGGATCTTTAATAAAAAGATTTGCCGATTTAAACATTGTTAAGTCTGAACTTCTTTCAACTAGATGAACTACCAATCTGAGAAAGCACAGTAAAGCACCAAGCAAGACATGGCAGATTTCTCAGAAAGAAAACGGCTCAGGGATGACCTTGAATTCTTTAAAGATGATCTGTAAACTAGTGGGGAATGATACTGAAGCACACAAACATAAATCAACCACTTCACGGATTTGACGAATCAGGCAATCAATGAATCGAACAGGCAGCGCACACCTAACTTGACAAGGGCCCCTGTGAGAGAAGTAGAAGCCAGGAACAAACTCACAAGGAAAACCACAGAACACCAGAATTTTAGGTGGTTCGGCTAGACCCACAGTCTGCCTACATCCACCCCTCACTCAAACCGAGTGAGGATTCCACTAACCCAAGCTGGAGTTCAAAGCAGACTCAGTCTGCAACAAATGCTGCCTTACAGCTTGACCCAGAGGAACACTCTCCTCTCTTCCTCCAACCCGGAGGGAACCACTAGTGATAGCCCGTCACTAGCAACTGGAGACACAGTCTCCCTTCTCCTGAGTCCACAGGAGGAACCCCGACCTCAAAACCTGAGGATCGGAAGAACACCAATGAAAATGGAAAGAACAAACGAAAACAAAAGGAGAAACTGAAACAAATGTAGCTCTGTAGGAGCAACTTGGCTTGGATCTGATCCAAAGGCCAATACAACTCATATCTTCAAGGAAGACTCTCTCTTCTTCTCTCTATTCTCTCTTCTGCACTCTCTACCTCTTTCTTTCTTCTTCTTCTCTCAGTATGCTCTCTCGCTCTCCTGGCGACTCCTTCCTTTTATATATTTTTTGTTTTTTGAATGGCAACCTCCCTATTCTCTTCTTTTCTCTAAGACTCTCTTCTTCTGCTGCTCTCCCTCTCTTTCTCTTCTTTGTTCTTCGCACTTCATTCAATCTCTTCAGAGAAAGGGTTTATATATGACTTCAGTCTCGGACTCACGTTCTCACACATTGGGCGAGTGGAGGGGACACTCCCGCCCAAATGCTTCCAGAAGGCTCTCAGCCATGTGTCAGGATCTGGTCCTCATCTGTCCACGTGTCAGGATCACTGGCTCGCTCATTATCTTGGATCACGTGCCAACTTCCAACATTCTAGGAACATGTCCCTTCTTAGTTCGAGCTCACGAGATCACTTTATCCTGTCAGTTAAGAGAATATTTCATTAGACATCTTATATGGTATAGAACAATGTTTGCACTGAGTTAATATGATATATGCAAATATTGCACTGACCTGCTACAATGTGTGCATCGACTATGAAGCGAGAATGAACAAGAGATGCACTAACCCTTACATACCTCGCTACAGTGAAGAGCACATACTATATATGCATCCTAACCAAACATTGCACCGAGTATATGAATAGTGAATGCACAGACTTCAGGTGCAAGGAAGACAAATGACATTGCACCGAGTATATGAATACCGAATGCACGAACTGGGAAGTGTGCACCGAGTGCAAAGCTTTCAACAAAATATGCACCGACACTAGGCCACATGTGAGGCGTACTGTCAGACGCACCTCCTATATGCGTTAGAAAAAGATGAACCGAGGCAAACTTACACCGACCTCTATATGAGTAAGTGAGAGTATGCACTGAGTCAAAGTTTGCACTGACCTCAAACAGTGATTGCTCAGACCTTTACAATGCATTGACCCACCTGATAGATGCAACGGCTTTGTCGTGTATGCAACAACAAGAATTGCACCGACCTAGTGAATTCCATGCAAAGACTATGTTGTTGATCAAACACGGAATTGTACTGACATGAATGACTTGAACAAATATTGCATGAACCTAAGACAGTGCAAGGCATATCAGGCAAACCCTACAACAGCTTTATTTAATCCAGTCTAAACATCATTCATAAGTTGTCATTATCAAAACCAGATTTCCAACACCACATTGTTATGTTGTTGCTGGTCACGTCGTCTTTTTAATCGCGTCGTCTCATAGAGTCCAAGGTTCACGTCTAGCCCGAGTCGAGTCCCATTGTCGTCCCGCATCAAATTTGGTATTAGAGCCAGGTTTGAGTCTAGGGTAGTAGGTCCTAGGTTTGCATGTCATTCCTATACCTCGTATATCCAAAGGTGTTCCCGGAATGATAGGCTCGCCTATTGAGAAAGGGGCACACTTGCATGAGTGCGATCTTCAGATCAAACCTCCGTCTCGTACCGGATATTGGAATCTAGGTCGTCCTTCATTTTGCATTGATCCTTCCATATAGGTCGTAGTGAGTCACCCCCTTAGTTCCCTTTAGGTCCCCTCCCCTTGCATGCCCACTCGTGGAGGTACCCAGTACCATCGCCCTAACACTATGGGTGAACCCCGAGGTGCCACCCAGGGAGGTCGATCTCTAGATGACGTAGTGGCGCTACTCATGGAGCGCATGGATAGGTCCGATCAAACTCATAGGGAGAATACTGACTACTTGGAGGGCTGTCTTAAGGCCATGGAGGACCGTGCCAAGGCTTCCGATAGATCTGTCCAAGGTCTGGTTGGAGGGTTATAGAGTGTGGAGAAAGTCTCCCGTCGGGAGCTCCCTGGAGTTGTTCCGGCCCCTCAGGCACCTGCTGTCCAGCCCGTTCCACCTAGGGCTGAGGAACGACAGCCCCGTGCCCCCAACTTTGAGGACTACGAGTCCGACAATGATTATGGGGGAAATGGCAGACGCTGTCGTGGTCACCGACCACAGAGGGATGATGAGGACGAGCGGGTCCTCAGGACTATGCAAGCAGACCCTCCCACATTTGACGGGTCCTTGGACCCAAATTTCTATCTCGATTGGGAGGCCGGCATGGACTGGTATTTCGAGTGGTTTGAGATGACAGACCATCGGAGAGTCAAGTTCGCCAAAATGAAACTTTTAGGGCAGGCGCAAACTTATTGGAGGAATGTAGAGAGCCTACTGTTTCATCGTCAGGAGCCCCAGGTTGGGACGTGGGATGAGATGAGGACCAAACTCAAGAAGAAGTACCTTCCTGCCACATACCGCCAGCGTCTCATAGACAAATGGCAGAGTCTCACTCAAGGGGATCGGTCCGTCTCTGATTACATCGTCGAGTTTGATGAATACTTTCTGCGATGTGACGCCATAGAGGAAAGCTCCCTGATTGTTTCCCGTTTTCGGCGTGGTCTGCGGCCACACCTTCAGTATGAGCTTTTCCGACACAACGTGGCCAAGTGGGAAGATGCGTACCAAGTTGCCCTCGAAATTGAGCAGTTTGAGGTGGAGTTTGCTCCTATCCCATGCCAGGGGGTCACCTATTCGCGTGTGTCTGACCCTCGGACCACGCCTAGTTCCTACAGTCGGTGGCCTATGGCCCACCCACAGGAACCCCCTCACCAGGACATCGCTGCTCCTAGGTGCCCCCTCCCTCCTAGGGATCCTCCCATTCGCCAGCAGGCACCTGTCCCTGCCCCTAGACCTCTCCAGCCTACCGTGCCGACTCGACCCCTGCTTCCTACACCCCCGGTCCCCTTTGTGGACAAGGGTAAGGGGCCGATGGCCAGTGGAACATCCCCGGGGCTCGGGACGCATGGCACTTGCTACAGGTGTGGTGGAGTTGGCCACTATTCGGCCAAGTGTCCCACTCGGGAGTCGCTTGTTATTTTTGATCCCTCTGCCAGTGACCCCACACCTGAGCTTGTACCGATCAGTTACGAGGCTGATCAAGATTTAGCGGAGGAGTTCTTTGATGAACTAATGGAGGGAGAGCAAGTTGATGTCCCCGGTGCCCAATACCAGGGTGATGTGCAGTTGAGTGTAGTCAGGTGCATCCTAACCCAGCCTCAGGTGAGTGACGACTGGTGTCGTACCACCATCTTCCACACATTTCGTAGGCTGGGAGGAAAGGGCTGCAAGGTGATCATAGATAGCGAGAGTTGCATCAGCGCTATCTCTACGGGCATTGTTAGACGCCTGGGTTTGACGCCCATAGACCACCCCACACCCTACAGAGTATCTTGGGTGGATTCTACTTGCATCCCGGTCAGATTGCGATGTCTGGTGCCACTGCAATTCCAGGCTTACCATGATGAGATATGGTGTGGCGTGTTACCTATGGAGGTGGGTAGCATTATCCTCGATAGGCCTTGGCTCTTTGATCGGGATGCCACCCTTTTCAAGGTCGGTCGAACACCTGCACATTCCACCACGGGGGCCATAGAGTTACCCTCCACCCCACCCAGCCGAAGGACCCATCTGTCCGAGGACCAGCTGGCCCCAGCACTTCGACCCCTCCTAGTCAGGGGATGGTCGGTCCTCCCACCACATCCTAGGCGTGGGTTACTACCACTTCGACTGCTCCTAGTACAGGAGACCTCCCACCCAGGAGGTTGATGATGATTAGTTCTCGAGAGATGGAGCAAAAGGTGACCGAGGGTAGCCCTATCCTTGCTATTGTTGTCCGAGGAGTGGAAGATGTCGCTCCTGGATCTGATGATGAACACCCCCTTGAGGTGGCTGTGATTTTGCGTGAGTTTTCAGATGGCTTCCCGAAGGACCTCCCTGGAGGCCTTCCGCCCATGCGCGATATCCAGCATGAGATCGACCTTGTCCCGGGCTCATCTTTGCCCAACCTTTCCCACTACAGAATGAGTCACACGAACCATGCCGAACTTCAAAGGTAGGTCGAGGAGTTGATGAGTCGGGGATCTCTCAGGGACAGCAAGAGCCCCGGCGCTGTTCCCGCATTATTGGCCCCAAAGAAGGATGACACATGGAGGATGTGCGTTGATAGCAGTCCGATCAACAAGATCACGGTGAAGTATCATTTTTCCATTCCCCGATTAGATGACTTGCTAGACATGATGTCAGGAGCCACTATCTTTTCAAAGATAGACCTTCGTAGTGGCTATCACCAGGTGCGGATCAGGCCTGGGGATGAATGGAAGACGGCATTCAAGACCATGGATGGTCTTTATGAGTGGTTGGTTATGCCCTTCGGGCTTTCCAACGCCCCTAGTACCTTCATGCGGTTGATGACCCAGGTTCTACGCCCTATGATAGGTGTAGCAACCCTGATAAAATATTAATAATGATAAAGATTTATAAATAAATCTTGTAAATAGAAAAAAATAAAACCAAAATAAATAACGCCTCTGATAACGGTGCTATTCAAATTAGAAACGCCTCTACCTAAGGCGTTATTCAAGAAAGGACGCCCTCACCACAAGACGTCAAATTCCAAACGCCAAAAAGGGAAAGGACAAGAAACGCCCTTTTCTTGGGCGTATTTTAAAACAAGGAACGCCCTTATACAAGGCGCTTCTTAAGAAACGACCTGAACAAGGTCGTCAATTCAAGAATCGACGCCCTGACCGAAGTCGTTAATTCCATTCGGGAACCGTTCGACCCAGAGCTTATCTAGGGAAAGATCAAACTAATCTAGTAAGTGTCTATTAGAGTAAGGACTCTATTAGGGATATATTACCCTCACACAATCACTAACCCCAATAGGATTTCCACAATCCTATAAATAAACTGTTCGATCGAACCCTAAACCTATTTGGACGATCGACCTGCTGCTGCACGGTAAGTGAAGAACATATGTTCTTCTTATTTTCTTTTGCCCTCTGTTTCGACTGCATGAAGAACTGATAAATCTTCATTGACTTTTCTTTGTAGGAAGCTCCACAGCTACTGCCGAAGAACAAGGTAATGTTCTTCAACCGTTTCCCTAACTTCGATTATATACTCACCTTCCTTCCTTTTTCTTCCCCTACAGGTTGATTGAAGATCATCATCTCCATCATCTTCATCAACTGAATTTTTCTTCTTCTTCCTGTCCGATCTGCATACTGCTGCTATCAAGGGTATTAGAAGCTTCAGTGTGTTCTTATCAAGTTATTCACGTGTCCCATCTCCAGATATCAATTAAGGTAGGTTTTCTCAAGTTACTGTAGCCCAAATGAAATTAATGCAAGCTATATATATATAAGCATGTCATGCATACGGTTATTATAGTTTCCATGTGTTTTCTGAAATATTTTGAAAGATACGCCCCTGGAAAGGGCGCTAATTCATATGAAACGACCCTTCCCAGGTCGTTAATTTCATATTTAACGCCCTGTACTCAGGCGTTAATTTCTTTAAACCGTTAATCACCCATCTTAAGAACTGATTATCTATGAAATCATGATTATAAAATAATGCATGATTCCCTGTCTTCAACTTGCTAACTTTACTGTCATGATATTACATTCGTTCCTCTGTTATCCTGAAATTATTACTGTCCTTAAAGTTTCTGAAGGAACTTGAATTAACGACTCGGACAAAGTCGTTTTCCACATGTTAACGCCCCCTCATAGGGCGTGAATCTGAAAGATAACGCCCCTTCCTAGGGTGTGTATCGGTTAAAATCTTGAAATTTATATATTCTAAAAAATAGAATTAAATAGTAACGCCCCTGCCCAGGGCGCGTTTTTGATAATTCCTGAAAATTAATTATATTCTGTCAAATATGTAAACAATAAGACGCCTTCTGGTGTAGTCGTCAGATCTTGAAGAAACGACCCTGACCAAGGCGCGTTTTATATAAATTACTGAACTAATGAAAATTTTGCAAAATGGAAACATATGTAAACGCCCTTCTGTTAGGCGTTAATTACTTGAGAAACGACTTGACCTAAGTCGTTATTTTCTGTAAACTGATTTTTATCCTGATTCTGTTAACCGATGGTTTCATATTATACATATACGTATATATATCGGCACTATTCTCCACTCCGTGAGTATAGTCCCACTTTTCACGTTGTTTTATCGATCACACTCAACTCTCATTGACATACAAGCTCTCCATTGGACATTCCGTTCCTTTGGACTAGCGAGTTAGTCATAGAGACCTCCGTAAGACTCCTCGTACCTTGGATTCCCTCAAGGTCGACTGAGCTGGTTGTACCCTAAAAACCCATTACACGATCTTTGCCATGTCACTCTAAAGAAACATGGTATACCGGCCCTTATGATTATACAAAGAGTATATCATGAGAAATTCTTAATGGGATGATGATATCATAAGGTCATTCTTGTAAACCTCAATTCTATGATAAGAATGAGGGTATCTTACCTTTGATATACTGTTCATGTGGACCTCAATTCTATATAAAGAATGTCCATCTTGATTTATCATGGTACCCAAGTTAAGGGAACCGTATTCTACCTAGTTTTATCGATATCGTGATTATACCGTTATTATCGCCATTCTATGTCCTTGTCATATTTTTGGACTCTATTCTGTCAAAGTTGTCATACGTGTCTACAAGCTTGATGATTGAAATTCTATATTGGCTATATAAACAAGAGTGGATGTCAAAACACATGATAAATGCCTGCGCATATAGGGCCCGATCTGGTCCTGGGAGGAGCACCCGAAAGTACTTGTGCCCATGGGAGTTAAAATGATAAGGTATCTGGCATTATACCGAGTACTTGACTTGCTTGATTGGACATTCCACACACATCTTGTACTTGAATCGTACTTGACTTGACATGAATTGCGTGGCCCGAAAAAGGGTAATTTACTTGCTTGATACATGATAGCCAAAGTTCTTGACATGACTTGTTAAACGTACTTGCTTGAATATCTTGAATACACTTGTTATCTTGTTGGAAGTTCATGATTAGTTCATCTTATTTCTTTTGATATTACATTCTCTCTATCTTGTCGTTTTATGCAAGCATGCATAGCTTTATTGCATTCATGAAGATGTAATTACTTAAACCCCTTGCTAGTACTTGAGATATAATTTCCTACTGAGCGTTCGCTCATTCCGTTTTGTCCCTTTTTACTTTTCAGGTAGGTCCGACGATGGAAGTCAATCGGATGGGAATGGTCAAGAGTGAAAGTGATAGAGCTGCTCAAGTGTCATCTAGTCTTTTCTATAGTTTCTTGAGTCAAATATGTATTCTTTTCCTTTTTATTAAACAGAGTATTGGATTTGTAATAGTCTATCCATTATGAATAAAAGGATTGGGTTCTCTTGCTATTTTACGCATCTCTGTCTTTGTGTCGAATACACGACCACTCTGATTGACATGATTGATATAAACTCGTCACGCGTCTCCGGGTTCTTCCGCGCTCGGGGCGTGACAGTTTTTGTGGTATCAGAGCCTAAGGTATTCAATTCCTAGGAAAAACCCAAGTCCAAGGATAAGTTGAACCTTTAAACCAGTGAGATTGGGTAGAACCAAGGGTTAGATTACATAGTACGAGTCTTTTAATAAGATCACAGAACTAATACTAGTTATTGTAATTGTAGGATAATGGCTGCCGAACGTGCTCAATGGCGCAACATGCAGCGTACCCTCAAGGGATGACTCAAGTGCTACAACAGGTAGCACAAGGTGGTGCTCCACGAGCTGGAAGCTTACACCAAGCCTTTAAGAACATGAATCCCCCGAAGTTTATGGGATCGACCGATCCGGACGATGTCGAGCATTGGGTTCGGGAAACCGAACGCATATTCTGTGTCATGCAATGCACGGACCAGGACAAAGTTCTATTAGCTACATTCCAGTTAGAGAAAGGTGCTAGATGCTGGTGGGAGTCTATTGAAGCAACCATCGATCCTACTCAAGTAACATGGGAAGAATTTGTGGAATACTTCAATGCTAAATATTTCTCGGACCGAGTCCAAGAAAAGAAGGCTGCAGAATTCACTGCATTAAAGCAACGATCCTTATCATTAGCAGATTATGAAGCTCAGTTCTCCAGGTTGTCTAGATATGCTAAGCATCTTATTAGCACGGAGAAGATGAAAGCCCGTAGATTTCTTAATGGGCTTAGGCCCCACTATATTACTCAACTGGCGCCTATGGACATCCAAGTTTATTCTGAAATAGTACGCCGAGCTCAATTACTTGAAGATGCAACGGAACTATCTGATAGGATCCGTGGAAAAGACAAGAAGGAGCAAGTCACAGGTTCGGGTTCTTTCAAACCCAATTTTAAGAAGAGGCCTAGTAATGGAGGTTCATCCTCTCAAGATTCCAAGTTCAAGAATTCCAAGCCCTTCTCTATCACCACTACACCTTCTAATACAGTATGCAAGCATTGTGACAAGGCTGGTCACAAGACAGAAGAATGCTGGAGGAAATTAGGAGCTTGTCTCCGTTGTGGGAGTCGCGAACATCGGATTCCCGAGTGTCCATTAATGAATGACCAAGCCGGTGATGGTAAACGCCTGGTGACGAAGAATGCTCGTCTTCATGCAATCCAAGGAACCCGAACCTGAAGAAGAAGGCGGATTAGTGGAAGGTACATTAAAATTTGTTCCAAAAGTGCTTATGTCTTATTTGATACGGGTGCATCGCATTCCTTTATTTCTAAGAAGTTTGCCGACCCGTTACCGTTAGAACCAGAATGGATAAAAATAGTTCTAACTACTCCTCTTGGAAGTGAAAATGATATTACTCATCACTACCAAAACTGTGAGGTAATGGTTCAAGGTAGGAATTTACCTATAGATCTCATATGCCTCGATCTAAAGGAGTATGATGTTATACTGGGAGCGGACTGGTTATCCAAATACCAGGCAACGGTTGATTGCCGCAATAGCCAAATTGCTTTCAAAGATTTTCCAGAGTTAGTCTTTACTCGCCCCAAGAGTCGGAGCAAATCCCCTCTTATTTCGGCTCTTCGAGCAAGCAAGCTCGTCAGGAAAGGATGTGTATCTTTCCTTGCATTTGTCACAGTTAAGGAAACAAAGGACACTAAGATAGAAGACATTCAGGTAGTGCAAGAATTTCCAGACGTATTTCCGGAAGATTTGCCGGGATTACCCCCTCAAAGAGAAGTGGCCTTCACCATTGACTTAGTCCCTGGTGCTGGTCCTGTTTCAAAGGCACCCTATAGAATGTCCCCGGCTGAACTCAAAGAGTTGAAGGAGCAATTGATGGAATTAATTCGAAAAGGGTTTATTAGACCTAGTACTTCCCCGTGGGGAGCACCAGTCTTATTTGTGAAGAAGAAGGACGGATCCATGAGATTGTGCATCGACTATCGACAGTTGAATCATCTCACTATCAAGAACAAGTACCCACTGCCGAGAATCGATGAGTTATTTGATCAGATTTCGGGATCCAAATATTTTTCCAAGATTGATCTCAGGTCGGGATATCATCAATTAAGAATCAAGGATGATGACATTCATAAGACTGCATTCAGAAGCAGGTATGGCCATTACGAATTTGTTGTTATGCCTTTTGGACTAACAAATGCCCCTGCTGCCTTTATGCAGTTAATGAATAGCATATTCAGGCCTTATCTAGATCAATTTGTGGTGGTTTTCATTGATGATATATTGATATATTCCAAAACTAAGGAAGAACATGAGGAGCATTTAAGGATCGCATTGCAAGTATTGAGGGAAAATCAATTATATGCAAAGCTCAGCAAATGTGAATTCTGGCTTGAAGAAGTGACTTTTCTCGGACATGTGATATCCAAGGATGGTCTATCTGTTGATCCGTCAAAGGTTGAAGCTGTTAGAAACTGGGAAAAACCAACCAATGCAAGCGAGATCAGAAGTTTCTTAGGTCTTGCAGGATATTATCGGCGATTCATCAAAGACTTCTCCAAGATCGCCGTGCCCCTCACAAGGTTAACTCGCAAGGAGATCCGATATGAATGGAGTGAGGAATGTGAAAGAAGTTTCCAAACTCTCAAGGATCATCTCACTACAGCTCCGGTGTTAGCTCTACCAATAGAAGGAGAGAAATTCGAGGTCTACACAGATGCTTCTGGCATTGGCCTCGGATGTGTCCTAATGCAACAAGGAAAGGTCATAGCATACTCTTCACGTCAACTGAAGAAGCATGAGGAGAATTACCCCGTCCATGACTTAGAATTGGCCGCAGTGGTATTTGCCTTAAAGATATGGAGACACTATCTCTATGGAGTACAGTTCACTGTATACTCCGATCACAAGAGTCTCAAATATCTGTTCTCACAAAAGGAGCTAAACATGAGACAAAGACGCTGGCTAGAATATCTCAAGGACTTCGACTTCAATATACAATACCATCCCGGAAAGGGTAATTATGTTGCTGATGCCCTTAGTCGAAAGCCGAGAGCAATGATGGCCAATTGTATGATACAAGAATGGAGGTTGCTAGAACAATTCTCCGAGCTCAATATAAGCTTGGACAAGGAAGCCAAATTTGTCACATTATCTCATGTAAGCATACAGTCAGATTTATTATCTGAGATACAAGCGCTTCAGGATGATGATCCTATATTAGTGGAAATCAAAGGCAGATTAGAAGGACAATCTGATTTTCAACTAACTTCTGATGGAAGATTATTATTCAAAGGTAGAACTTGTATACCCGACTGTCGGAATTAAAGAAGAAGATCTTAGATGAAGCTCACCGATCAAGGTACACTATTCATCCAGGATCAACCAAAATGTATCAAGATGTAAAGAGGAACTTTTGGTGGCCCAACATGAAAAGAGAAATAGCAGACTATGTATCACGCTGTCTCACATGCCAACAGGTCAAGGCGGAACACCAAAAGCCTGCTGGAAAACTACATCCTCTAGATATTCCTAAATGGAAGTGGGAGGATATTGGTATGGATTTCATCATGGGTCTATCTAAATCAAAAGGAGGACATGATGGAATATGGGTTATTATTGATCGATTGACTAAATCGGCGCATTTCTTGCCAATCAAGAGTCGATGGTCAATTGATGTCTTAGCTGCATTATATATCAAAGAGATAGTCAGGATACATGGAATTCCTGTCTCAATCGTGTCTGATAGAGATCCCCGTTTTACTTCTCATTTTTGGAAGGGACTACAACATTCGTTGGGAACAAGGCTCAACTTTAGTACTGCTTTTCATCCTCAAACGGATGGTCAGACCGAGAGAACTAACCAAGTTGTTGAAGATATGCTTAGAGCATGCATCATTGACTTTGGAGGAAGCTGGCACGATCACTTGCCACTAGTGGAATTTGCATATAATAATAGCTACCAAGCTAGTATCCAAATGGCACCTTTCGAAGCTTTATATGGAAGGAGTTGCCGATCACCCTTATGCTGGAACGAAGTTGGAGAAAAATAACTATTAGGTCCAGACATGGTAAGGGATACAACTGAGAAGATACAAGTAATCAGAGAAAATTGCAAGTTGCTCAGACCAGGCAAAAGGCTTATGCAGATACAAGAAGGAGAGATCTTGAATTCCAAGTCGGAGATCATGTATTTCTTAAAATATCGCCTGGACGTGGCATACGAAGATTTGGTGTTAAGGGCAAGCTTACGCCAAGATTCATCGGACCATTTGAGGTACTCGAAAGAGTTGGCGAGGTTGCTTATCGCATCGCATTGCCTCCTCAATTATCCGAGGTACATAATGTATTTCATATATCTATGTTGAAGAAGTATGTGCATGATCCATCTCATATTATTGAACATGGAGATCTGATGATCCAGAAAGATCTCACCTATGAACAAAAGCCTATGAAGATCTTAGATCGAGAAATACGAGCTCTAAGGAATAAGGTTATTCCCATGCTCAAGGTGCAATGGAATAAGAATCCTGAACACGAAGCGACATGGGAGACCGAGGAATCTATGAAGAAACGATTTCCCGAGTTGTTCTAAGAGGTATATACTCTACACACTCCGCGTGTATACATGATATGCAATTGAATTTGGGGACCAAATTCTTTTTAAGTGGGGGAGGGTGTAGCAACCCTGATAAAATATTAATAATGATAAAGATTTATAAATAAATCTTGTAAATAGAAAAAAATAAAACAAAAATAAATAACGCCTCTGATAACGGCGCTATTCAAATTAGAAACGCCTCTACCTAAGGCGTTATTCAAGAAAGGACGCCCTCACCACAAGACGTCAAATTCCAAACGCCAAAAAGGGAAAGGACAAGAAACGCCCTTTTCTTGGGCGTGTTTTAAAACAAGGAACGCCCTTATACAAGGCGCTTCTTAAGAAACGACCTGAACAAGGTCGTCAATTCAAGAATCGACGCCCTGACCGAAGTCGTTAATTCCATTCGGGAACCGTTCGACCCAGAGCTTATCTAGGGAAAGATCAAACTAATCTAGTAAGTGTCTATTAGAGTAAGGACTCTATTAGGGATATATTACCCTCACACAATCACTAACCCCAATAGGATTTCCACAATCCTATAAATAAACTGTTCGATCGAACCCTAAACCTATTTGGACGATCGACCTGCTGCTGCACGGTAAGTGAAGAACATATGTTCTTCTTATTTTCTTTTGCCCTCTGTTTCGACTGCATGAAGAACTGATAAATCTTCATTGACTTTTCTTTGTAGGAAGCTCCACAGCTACTGCCGAAGAACAAGGTAATGTTCTTCAACCGTTTCCCTAACTTCGATTATATCCTCACCTTCCTTCCTTTTTCTTCCCCTACAGGTTGATTGAAGATCATCATCTCCATCATCTTCATCAACTGAATTTTTCTTCTTCTTCCTGTCCGATCTGCATACTGCTGCTATCAAGGGTATTAGAAGCTTCAGTGTGTTCTTATCAAGTTATTCACGTGTCCCATCTCCAGATATCAATTAAGGTAGGTTTTCTCAAGGCACTGTAGCCCAAACAAGTTAATTCAATGAATATACCTCATCACATGCATGAATATAAGTTTTATTATAGCTTCTACTCGTTTTCTGGAATATTTTTGAAAGAGACGCCCCTATCCAGGGCGCTAATTCACATGAAACGACCCTTCCCAGGTCGTTAATTTCATGTTTAACGCCCTGTACTCAGGCGTTAATTTCTTTAAACCGTTAATCACCCATCTTAAGAACTGATTATCTAAGAAATCATGATTATAAATATATGCATGATCCTTTGTCTTCAACCTGCTAACTTTACTGTCATGATATTACATTCGTTCCTCTGTTATCCTGAAATTATTACTGTCCTTAAAGTTTCTGAAGGAACTTGAATTAACGACTTGGACAAAGTCGTTTTACACCTGTTAACGCCCCCTCATAGGGCGTGAATCTGAAAGATAACGCCCCTTCCTAGGGCGTGTATCGGTTAAAATCCTGAAATTTATATATTCTGAAAAATAGAATTAAATAGTAACGCCCCTGCCCAGGGCGCGTTTTTGATAATTCCTGAAAATTAATTATATTCTGTCAAATATGTAAACAATAAGACGCCTTCTGGTGTAGTCGTCAGATCTTGAAGAAACGACCCTGACCAAGGCGCGTTTTATATAAATTACTGAACTAATGAAAATTTTGCAAAATGGAAACATATGTAAACGCCCTTCTGTTAGGCGTTAATTACTTGAGAAACGACTTGACCTAAGTCGTTATTTTCTGTAAACTGATTTTTATCCTGATTCTGTTAACCGATGGTTTCATATTATACATATACGTATATATATCGGCACTATTCTCCACTCCGTGAGTATAGTCCCACTTTTCACGTTGTTTTATCGATCACACTCAACTCTCATTGACATACAAGCTCTCCATTGGACATTCCGTTCCTTTGGACTAGCGAGTTAGTCATAGAGACCTCCGTAAGACTCCTCGTACCTTGGATTCCCTCAAGGTCGACTGAGCTGGTTGTACCCTAAAAACCCATTACACGATCTTTGCCATGTCACTCTAAAGAAACATGGTATACCGGCCCTTATGATTATACAAAGAGTATATCATGAGAAATTCTTAATGGGATGATGATCATGCATATAATGTCATTCTTGTAAACCTCAATTCTATGATAAGAATGAGGGTATCTTACCTTTGATATACTGTTCATGTGGACCTCAATTCTATATAAAGAATGTCCATCTTGATTTATCATGGTACCCAAGTTAAGGGAACCATATTCTACCTAGTTTTATCGATATCGTGATTATACCGTTATTATCGCCATTCTATGTCCTTGTCATATTTTTGGACTCTATTCTGTCAAAGTTGTCATACGTGTCCACAAGCTTGATGATTGAAATTCTATATTGGCTATATAAACAAGAGTGGATGTCAAAACACATGATAAATGCCTGCGCATATAGGGCCCGATCTGGTCCTGGGAGGAGCACCCGAAAGTACTTGTGCCCATGGGAGTTAAAATGATAAGGTATCTGGCATTATACCGAGTACTTGACTTGCTTGATTGGACATTCCACACACATCTTGTACTTGAATCGTACTTGACTTGACATGAAATACGTGGCCCGAAAAAGGGTAATTTACTTGTTTGATACATGATAGCCAAAGTTCTTGACATGACTTGTTAAACGTACTTGCTTGAATATCTTGAATAAACTTGTTATCTTGTTGAAAGTTCATGATTAGTTCATCTTATTTCCTTGATATTACATTCTCTCTATCTTGTCGTTTTATGCGAGCATGCATAGCTTTATTGCATTCATGAAAGATGTAAGTACTTAAACCCCTTGCTAGTACTTGAGATATAATTTCCTACTGAGCGTTCGCTCATTCTGTTTGTCCCTTTTTACTTTTCAGGTAGGTCCGACGATGGAAGTCAATCGGATGGGAATGGTCAAGAGTGAAAGTGATAGAGCTGCTCAAGTGTCATCTAGTCTTTTCTATAGTTTCTTGAGTCAAATATGTATTCTTTTCCTTTTTATTAAACAGAGTATTGGATTTGTAATAGTCTATCCATTATGAATAAAAGGATTGGGTTCTCTTGCTATTTTGCGCATCTCTATCTTTGTGTCGAATACACGACCACTCTGATTGACATGATTGATATAAACTCGTCACGCGTCTCCGGGTTCTTCCGCGCTCGGGGCGTGACAATAGGGGTCTTCTTGGTCATCTACTTTGATGGCATTCTTATCTACAGCCGCACTAGGGAGGACCACGACCATCTCAGACAGGTCTGCATTGTGTTGAGGCGAGAGAGCTTATTCACCAACCCAAAGAAATGTGCTTTCATGACCGACCAGATTACCTTCCTCGGGTTTATTGTGTTTGGGGATGGAGTCTCCGCTGATCCGGAGAAGATTAGGGCCATCAGGGAGTGGCCCGAGCCCCGCACACTCCACGATGTCCGGAGTTTTCATGGCTTAGCGACATTCCACCGTTGCTTCATTCGTGGCTTCAGTTCTATCACTGCCCCAATCACTGATTGCATTAAGAAGGGGGCGTTTGTATGGACTACGGCTGCAGCCACTGTATTTCAGGACATTAAGGAGCGAATGACCCAAGCACCTGTCCTTTCCTTACCTGATTTTTCTAAGGTGTTTGAGGTCACATGTGACGCTTCTGAAGTGGACATTGGTGGAGTGTTAAGCCAGGAGTCCCACCCCATCACATTCTTTAGCGAGAAGCTGAATGATGCCAAAGTACGTTATTCCACATATGATAAAGAGTTTTACGTAGTCGTCCAGGAATTAAGGTATTGGAGGCATTATCTTTTGCATCAGGAGTTTGTCCTCTTCTTTGATCATGAGGTCATACTATTCCTCCATACCCAGAAGAAGCTGAATGCTCGCCATAGCCGTTGGGTGGAGTATCTCCAGGAGTATACTTTTGTGCTCAAGCACATGGTAGGGGCAGAGAACAAGGTCATCGATGCGCTGAGTCGGTGGATGATGATGTTGACCACCATGAGTGTTGAGGTGGTAGGCTTAGAGAGGCTGAAGGATGCCTATGTTGATTTCCCGGACGTTGGTCCAATCTACGCTGTCTCTCGCGTGATTATAGCGAGTTTGTGCTTCAGGAGGGTCACCTATTCCGGGGTGATAAGTTGTGCATCCCACGGACTTCTATTCGTGACTTTCTTACGTGGGAGATACACGCGGGAGGTCTTGCGGGCCACTTAGGCCAGAACAAGACCATAGAGGCGGTTGAGCATAGATTTTATTGGCCTAGCCTGAAGAGGGATGTCACTCGTATCGTGGCCCAGTGCCGCACTTGCGCTATGGCCAAACAAAGGAAGCAGAATACCAGCCTCTATACTCCCCTCCCCATCCCGGATAGTCCATGGCAAGACATTAGCATGGACTTTGTGTTGGGATTGCCCCGCACCCTCCGAAAGCACGACTCTATCTTTGTGGTTGTAGACAGGTTCTCCAAGATGGCATTATTCAACCCATGCTCCAAAACTTCGGATGCCTCTAGAGTTGCCCGTCTATTCTTTTCACACTGTGTCTCCAGGTTCGGACTCCCATGCATCATAGTATCTGATAGGGATGTACAATTCACTAGCTATTTTTTGAAAACCCTATAGCACATGATGGGCACCCAACTGAAATTCTCCACTGCACATCACCCCCAGACCGATGGGCAAACTGAGATTGTTAATAGGAGTTTGGGGGATCTTCTTAGGTGTCTGGTCCGAGATCGAGTCAGGGATTGGGATTTGGTCTTACCCTTAGCAGAGTTTGCCTACAACGATTTGGTCAATAGGTCTACAGGCATGAGCCCCTTTGAGATTGTCACTGGCCGTCGACCTTGGAAGTGTCACGCCCCGATGCGGAATATCGGGACCGGTAGTAGAAAACACTAGTAAAGATAACATGCAAAGCTAAGAATTAACATAATGTCACGAACAGAAATAACTCCAAATCTTTTACAATAACCATCAAACCGTCTTAAACATAATCAAGCACAACCTCTACTTGACTCCGTTACAATAACTAACACAAGTTCTAAGGCATAGCTAGATGTAAAACAACTATAACAATCTCAACATAACGACTAGCTGATACACTCCAAGTCATCACTCTTGCCCATTCCCATCCATCTGTGAATCTTTACCTGAGCTACCTGGAAAGGGGGAAAACAACTATATGAGCGAACACTCAGTAGGTAACAACAGGCAAGTGTAAGCGATTAACCAATTAATTACATGTATGAAATGGAAAGAAAAGAAATAGTGATCGAATGAAACAATATAATAAAAGAAAGTGCTAAAGAATGGAATGGAATAACAATATGGCAGAATGATATAACTACAAGAATTGCAAGTTAAGAACAATATATATAACATGAAATTATAGGAAATTGGCCAACAAGTAAGAATGTAACCAAGTCAAACACGATTCAAGTAAGAGATCATTGTCATAGACATCACGCTAGTCATGCACTTGGTGCAATGCCTCACCATGTCATTACAAACTCTCATGGGCACAAGAAGTTTTCGGGCGCTCTCCCCAGGACCAGACCGGGCCCCTACAGCGCGTTGGCATTGATTTATCGGATCCAAGATCCCAAGTTGTCTAGACTTTAATCAAGTTAAAATGGCCAATTATAATCAAGTATAAACTTACCTCGGAACATCCCACGACTAAGTTGAAGAGATACTGTCCAGAAGTTTAAATTATCAAGAACCAACATGTTCTTGGATTCAAAACCATAAAAACATGAAGGGAACAATTATAACCCTAGTTCTGACATGCTTCTACTAAAACTTAAAATTCTCATAGCACACTTGATAAAATTTAGGGCTTTCTATATCAATAGAAAGATGACACGATATTTGTAGGGTTTGGCTTGCTATCACCTACCTGAATCGGATAAAGAAGGAAGGAGAAAGAAAACCCAAAACGCCGGTACACGCAGTCACTAATCGCTGGAGATCTCCCTCGATCCAACTCCTCTGCAGCCGCCACTGGTTCTAAATGATTCTAGGGTTAGAGAGCTTCATTTTTATAGGTCACACACCTTCTAGAGGTTTCTATGCGCGGAGTATTCGTCCACGCAAGTCGGGTTGATGTGAACGCCGCCGCAATAGTTGACTCGATCCAAACTCCGCCGAATGCATCTCCTAGGGTTAGGGTTTCAAGAGATTAAGAGAGGGTAAATGATCCTCTCATCTTGGCCTTTCATTTACCACCGATTTGGGCTCAATGGATGGAGTATTGGGCTCGAATTTGGCGTTTCAAGGTATAGTTAACTAAGTGTTCAATTTGGGCTTAATCCACTAACTCGGCCTACTTACAGATTTTATTTCGGTTGGTCACAGAAGACAAGTTTGTTAAACGTGTTATCCTCTACAAGAATATAATTTTTTTGGATTTTTATAAAATGGTTGAAATATAACTTATTCTATTTATTAAGGAATTATTCTAATTAATTTCCAATTAATTTTGAATTACTAATTAATTTCTAAAAGAAATCGGGGTATTACACCCTCCCCCACTTAAGGAATTTGGTTCTCCAAATTTAATGCACTTAATAAAAAGAGGGAGTGAGACAGCTCACCTAGAATAAGTCGGGGTACTGTCTCCGCATAGTATCTTCTAACTCCCAAGTAGCTTCTTCAGTTCCACGTCGACTCCACTGCACTTTAACCATCGGTATGGAACGATTCTTGAGTTGCTGTTGCTTCCGATCCAAAATCTTGATCGATCTTTCTTCATAAGTCGGATCTTCCTTCAGTTCGAAGTCCATATGCTGAATAATGTGAGTGGGATCATACACATATTTCCGTAACATAGACACATGAAAAATATTGTGTACTCCAGATAACTGAGGTGGTAGTGCCAAACGGTAAGCAACATCTCCCACTCTTTCCAGAATCTCGAATGGACCAATGTATCTTGGACTCAGTTTGCCCTGAATACCAAACCTTCGAATTCCCCTCATAGGAGAAACCTTAAAAAACACATGCTCACCAACCTGAAATTCTAAAACTCTCGTCCTGGTGTCGGCATAACTCTTCTATCTTGATTGCGCTATTTGCAACTGATCTCTGATAATACGGATGTTCTTGGACGATTCAGAAATGAGATCTGGTCCAAGCCATTGCTTCTCACCTACCTCGTCCCAACATAACGGGAATCGACAGCTTCTACCATACAAAGCTTCAAATGGAGCCATCTGAATGCTGGACTGGTAACTATTATTGTAGGCAAATTCAACCAATGTCAAATGATCACTTCAACTACCTCCAAAGTCAATCATGCAGGCTCTAAGCATATCTTCCACTATCTGGTTGGTCCTTTCAGTCTGTCCGTCTGTTTGTGGATGAAAAGCAGTACTGAAATTCAGACAAGTTCCCAAGGACTCTTGCAATCCTTTCCAAAAATGAGAAGTGAACTTGGGGTCTCTATCAGACACAATGCTGACTGGTATGTCATGTAGTCTTACCACTTCCTTCATATACAAAGCTGCCAAGACATCAACTGTCCATTTAGACTTAATGGATAAGAAATGAGCCGATTTTGTCAATCTGTCGACAATCACCCATATTGCATCAAATCAACTATGAGTCCTAGGTAGACCCATAATGAAATCCATGCCAACGCTCTCCCACTTCCATTGGGGTATATCAAGGGGTTTCAATTTTCCTGCTGGTCTGAAATGCTCCGCCTTGACTTGCTGACAAACTAAGTATCTACTTACGAAGCCTGCCACTTCCCTTTTTATATTAGGCCACCAAAAAGATCTTTTCAAATCCTTGTACATCTTAGTACCTCCAAGATGAATGGTGTATCTGGATCTATGAGCTTCCTCGAGGATCTTACTCTTTATCTCAGCTACATCAGGTACATAAGTTCTTCCCTGAAATAACAATCTTCTATCATCAGCCATCATGAAGTCAGTTCTGTTACTTAAGCTTCCCTTGATCTCTACCAACTCTGGGTCATCATCTTGCAGAGACTTGATTTCCATCAATAATTCATGCTTAAGTTGAATCTGAGCAATCATAATCCGATCCTTGTCAACATTAAGATCCAAACTAGCTAACTGCTCCAAAAATTTCCATTCTTGTAACATGAGGCTTGACAACTTAGCTATAGGATTGTGGCTTAAGGCATTAGCCACAACATTACCTTTTCCAGGATGATACTTAATGGAGAAATCGAAATCCTTCAAATACTCCAGCCATCTTCGCTGTCTCATATTGAATTCCTTCTGAGAAAATAAGTATTTCAAACTCTTGTGATTTGAAAACACCGTAAATGCTTCTCCATACAAGTAGTGCCTCCATATCTTCAAGGTGAACACCACTGCTGCTAGCTCCAAATCATGAACATGATAATTCTTTTCATGCTTCCTCAGCTGCCTAGAAGAATAGGCTATCACTTTCCCGTGCTGCATGAGTACACACCCTAAACCAAAACCTGAAACATCAGTATATACCACAAAACCTCCTTCACCAGAAGGTAAATCCAAAACAGGTGCAGTAGTCAAACATTCCTTCAGGGTCTGAAAGCTTTGCTCGTAATCTTCTGACCAATCAAATTTGATCTCCTTGCGGGTTAATCTTGTCAGAGGTACCGCAATCTTGGAGAAATCTTGAATAAACCTTCGGTAGTAACCTGCTAGGCCTAAGAAACTTCTCACTTCAGTCACATTAGTAGGCTTAGCCCAATTCTTTACTGCCTCTACCTTCGAAGGATCAACAGAAATACCTTCCTTTGTGATGATATGCCCTAGAAAGGACACCTCTTGCAGCCAGAAATCACACTTACTAAACTTGGCATATAACTGATGATCTCTCAATAGTTACAATGCCATCCTCAAATGTTTAGCATGCTCCTCCTCACTCTTAGAATAAATCAAGATGTCATCAATGAACACCACAACCTATTGATCAAGATAGGGCCGAAACACATCGTTCATCAGCTGCAGGTGCATTCGTTAGCCCAAAAGGCATTACTACAAATTTGAAATGCCCATACCTACTGCGGAAGGCTATTTTATAGATATCTTCTTCCTTAATTCGTAACTGATGATATCCAGATCGAAGGTCGATCTTAGAAAAGTACTGAGCTCCTGCTATCTGATCAAATAACTCATCAATCCTTGGCAATGGATATCTGTTCTTGATAGTCAACTGGTTCAATTGCCGATAATCGATGCACAACCTCATCGAACCATCCTTCATCCGGACGAATAATACAGGGGCTCCCCACGGGGAAGTACTATGATGAATGAACCCTTTCTCAAGCAATTCCATCAACTGCTGCTTTAGTTCCCACAGCTCCGTAGGAGACATACGATAAGGAGCTTTGGAAATAGGGGACGCACCAGGAATTAGATGAACAGAAAAGACAACTTCCCTTTCAGGAGGGAGTCCTGGTAGTTCCTCAGGAAAGACATCTGGAAAATCTCGGAGGATAGAAAGGTCCTCAATCTCAATCTTCTGCTCAGGGGTCACAGAAACAAAGGCTAGAAAAGCCTTACATCCTCTCCTCATCAACTTATCAGCTCGAAGAGCTGAAATAAGTAGAACGGACTTATGGTGTCTGGTTCCTATAAAAGAAAGTCCAGGGTGTCCAGTGAAAGACACAGAACTATATCTGCACATAACATTGGCCTCATACTTAGCCAACCAATCTGCTCCTAGGATTACGTCATAATCCTTCATGTCCATACAAACTAAATCAGCTGGCAGGTTTTGTTCATTGATCAAGACCGTACTGGAAGGATAGAAATACTTAATTGCTGATCCGGAACCAATAGGAGTTGAAATCTCTAACGGAGAATTCATCAAAACTAGCTTCACAGCTAAAGACTTCGCAAATCTCTAAGAAATAAAAGAATGTGTGGCACCAGTATCAAAAAGAACAAAAGCTGATTTATCATGTATAGTAAGTGTACCTTCGACGAGTCCACCCTCCTCGGCGGGTCTTGTCTCGTCTTCTTGTAGAGCCTGGAACTTGCCTTGCTGCTTCTTGATTCCTTGCGGTTTCACCGGGATAGCTCGCTCAGATAAAAAGGGACACTCGGGAATACAGTGGTCCCTATTGCCACAACGTAAATAGGCAGCCAGCTTGCGCCAGCACTCCTCTATCTTGTGACCTGGATGGTCATAATACTTGCATACGCCCTTGAATGGAACAATAGGGCTAGGCTTCTTGTCTTCAATCTTCGGCATCTTGCCCTTCCATGAACCAGACCCGCTAATGGGCCTCTTCCTGCCATGACCAGGCCTGATACTCCCAGAACCAGTATGGTGTTGTTCAATCTTAACACTCTTCCCACGGATTCTCTCCATCATTTCCAAAGTATCTTCCAACACTTGAGCCTTTCTCACCATCTTGGAATAAGTTTGAATTTCCATCGGTGCCAACTAGTTGATATACTACAGCTTTAGCCCATTAAGAAAGCGCTTAGCCTTCATCTTCTCGATAGATATCAAGTGAGTAGCATAACGAGATAGTCGAGAGAACTGAGCTTCATATTCAGCTATGGAAAGATTTCGTTGCTTCAAAGTAGCAAACTCACCCGCCTTCTTCTCTTGTACTCTACCAGAGAAATATTTACCATTGAAGAATTGCTCGAACTCTTCCCATGTGACTTGTCTATCACCAAGGGTAGCCTTCACTACGTCCCACCATGTCCTCGCATCATGTTCAAGTTGAAAGGACGACAAGAGGACACATTCTTGATCACTGTATTGCATCACTTCGAAAATCCTCCGTATCTCTTCAAGCCAGTGCTCGGCTTCATCAGGGTCAGTCGAGCCTCCAAATCGCGGGGGATTCATCCCACGAAAGTTCCGATAAAGATCGCCAGTGTCATGGTTTGCAGCTCCTCCTTGGGCCACTTGTTGCAAAGCCTGAGTAAGTCCTTGAACCGTATGCTGCAAGTTCCTCCATTCCACGCGTTCTCCTGCCATTACAAAAGCCTACACGTGGAATAGGTTATGTTAGCTTCAATTAAGAATGGATAATCGTGTGATGAGATTATTAACTCAACCCCAGTCTTCTACCCAAATCTCACCAGGTTCGGTCCTTAGACTTATAAAAAGGTTATAGGTCCTATGATATCACTTAGGATCCTAGAACTTAGAGAACCTAGGAATATCAGAAAAACTAGGCTCTGATACCACCAAACTGTCATGCCCCGACGCGGAATATCGGGACCGGCAGTAGAAAACGCTAGTAAATATAACATGCTAAGCTAAGAATTAACATTACGTCACGAACAGAAATAACTCCAAATCTATTACAATAACCATCAAACCGTCTTAAACATAATCAAGCACAACCTCTACTTGACTCCGTTACAATAACTAACACAAGTTCTAAGGCATAGCTAGATGTAAAACAACTATAATAATCTCAACATAACGACTAGCTGATACACTCCAAGTCATCACACTTGTCAATTCACATCCATCTGTGAATCTTCACCTGAGTTGCCTGGAAAGGGGGAAAACAACTATATGAGCGAACGCTCAATAGGTAACAACAGGTAAGTGTAAGTGATTAACCAATTAATTACATGTATGAAATGGAAAGAAAAGAAATAACGATCGAATGAAACAACATAATAAAAGAAAGTGCTAAAGAATGGAATGGAATAACAATATGGTAGAATGATATAACTACAAGAATTGCAAGTTAAGAACAATATATATAACAGGAAATTATAGGGAATTGGCAAACAAGCAAGAATATAACCAAGTCAAACACGATTCAAGTAAGAGATAATTGTCATAGACATCACGCTAGTCATGCACTCGGTGCAATGTCTCACCATGTCATTACAAACTCACATGGGCACAAGTACTTTTTGGGCACTCTCCCCAGGACCAGACCGGGCCCCTACGATGCGTTGGCATTGATTTATTGGATCCAAGATCCCAAGTTGTCTAGAATTAATCAAGTTAAAATGGCCAATTATAATCAAGTATAAACTTACCTCGGAACATCCCAAGGCTAAGTTGAAGAGATACTGTCCAGAATTTCTATCCAGAAGTTCAAATTATCAAGAACCAACATGTTCTTGGATTCAAAACCATAAAAACACGAAGAAACTAGTCTCTGGATGATATGCGGTTCCTACTAGACCGCTCAAGACTTGTGCGGTCGACTCTGGGCCGCACTAATAGAAACTGGGCTGAGGTTTAGCCCTCGGGGGTCGAGGTTGAACGGCTGATAAAGGGCCGCTCTTATATATGAACGGTAGGGATTAGGCCGTACAAGGCCAGAAGTTTATAAAATCGAGGTCATGATATGTGGTCCTGACAGAGCCGCTCATTAGTTGAACGGTCTACTCAGGGCCGCCTGTAAGATGTACGGTCCATTACTGGCCGCACAACATAGGGCCTAACCATGAGTTAGAACTTAGCCCAAGTGGGCTCCTGGGCTACCATAGGCAGGGTGGAACTGAACCAGAGTCCAGCCCACTGTCTGCTGGTCGGCCTAGGGTCTACTGGACTGATCAAATCAGGGATTGGCCGAAGATGGATCAAGGATAATCGGCCAAACAAATTGGCATAAGCCAGGGATAAACGGTTTATACTGGGCCGTTCAGGGATATATGCGGTCCACAAATGGCCGCGCAAGTCCCTGTTAGTCCAATTCGGGCTAACTCAAATCACAGCGGTTCGATTGAGTCTAAATCAATTCTAGGAAATAATAAAGGTTCAAGATTAACGGTTCAGGTCTAAGGTTAACAATGTAAACCTAATAGCCATTTCAATTATCAAGAATTCACAATTAAAATTGACATTCATTGGAAAGATGAATCAAGATCAAGCTCAAATAAAATAAATCAGCAAGAGTTATTTACTGTCATGAATTACAGTTTATTAGGTGTGTTGCTAACATGCAAATAACCAATACTCTATTAACCTAACATGCTGAAATGACAATTAATCTGTTCTTTTATAGATGTGCAGTCGGTTCTGGACCTTACATCACCATATACGGTCACAGACAGGCCGCACATGCCCCTTCAGGTCCGAAGGCCTGCTGGAGATGGACGGTCGGTAGTGTGCCGCTAGAAGGGATGTGCGGTCTGGAACTGGTCGAAGGACAGACATGCGGTTAGTATTTGGCCGCACGTTCCAGGGAAACGATCAGAGACAGGAACATTTAAACGGTCAAGAGAAGGCCGCCTGTCTTGGATGTGCGGTCTATTGTATGGCCGCACGAGGCCAGACAGGTCGCTGCCCCCTTCGCCTTGCCCGACTCCGGCGAGGTTTCTAGGGTCAGAACTAAAACATGAAATTCGCACAATATAAAGCATAGAATTTGGGCCTTTTTCTACCAAAAGAAAGAGCACGTAAAATTATACAAGATGCACGAATCAATTTTATGTTTACAGCCTAAAATGGCTACTTAATCGAAAGGGAACAATTATAACCCTAGTTCTGACATGCTTCTACTAAAACTAAAAATTCTCGTAGCACACTTGATAAAATTTAAGGCTTTCTATATCAATGGAAAGATGACACGACGATTCTTCCAACCATATATTATTTGTAGGGTTTGGCTTACTATCACCTACCTGAATCGGATGAAGAAGGAAGGAGAAAGAAAACCCAAAACGCCGGTACACGCAGCCACTAATCGCTGGAGATCTCCCTCGATCCAACTCCTCTGCAGCCGCCACTGGTTCTAAATGATTCTAGGGTTAGAGAGCTTCATTTTTATAGGTCACACACCTTCTAGAGGTTTCTATGCGCGGAGTATTCGTCCACGCAAGTCGGGTTGATGTGAATGCCGCCGCAATAGTTGACTCGATCCAAACTCCGCCGAATGCATCTCCTAGGGTTAAGGTTTCGAGAGATTAAGAGAGGGTAAATGATCCTCTCATCTTGGCCTTTCATTTGCCACTGGTTTGGGCTCAATTGATGGAGTATTGGACTCAAATTTGACGTTTCAAGATATAGTTAACTAATTATTCAATTTGGGCTTAATCCACTAATTCGGCCTACTTACAGATTTTATTTGGGTTGACCACAGAAGATAAGTTTGTTAAACGTGTTATCCTCTACAAGAGTATATTTTTTTTGAATTTTTATAAAATGGCTGAAATATAACTTATTTTTTTTATTAAGGAATTGTTCTAATTAATTTCTAATTAATTTCGAATTACTAATTAATTTCTAAAAGAAATCGGGGTATTACTGGAAGCCCATAGACCTAGATCCATCTCCCATCCAGTCCCGTGTGTCTGAGTCAGCCGAGTCCTTTGCCGATCATATTAGACAGTTGCATGAGCATGTGCGTCGTCACATTGAGTCCAGCAACGCACGATACAAAGAATTGGCTGATGCCCACAGGCACCACCGTGAGTTTCAGGAGAGCGATTATGTCATGATCAGGGTCAGACCTGAACGGTTTCCCTCGAGAGCCATGAAGAAGTTGCATGCTCGCGGTGCTGGTCCCTTTCGAGTAGTGAGGCGAGTCGGATCAAATGCATATGTTGTGGACTTGCCAGAGGATTACGGTATCAACTCCACTTTCAACATCTCAGATCTCGTCGCTTATAGGGACCCAACGGTGATACCCAGTGAGCCCTTTGAGCCGTCTCCACCCATTGTGAGTGACATCACCCTAGAGTCTCCACCTCCAGCCTTGTTATCTCAGTAGCGAGAGCAGATAGAATATATACTGGATGAGCAGGTAATGACTACTCGAGGTGGGGTGTACCAGTGCTATTTGGTGCGTTGGAGGGGATGACCCGCGTCCGATGACATGTGGATCACTCGGGCAGAGCTACAGAGGATAGATCCTAATCTGCTGGAGTGATATCAGAGTGACCCTGACCCCTACTCGACGGGGTCCAACTTCTCCCACCCGGGGAGAATTGGTGCGGACACTAGAGCTAGTCGCCGGTACCAGACGCGCAGCACGGCTCGAGCGACGTCGACATCCTTGTGGTTGGGTGATAGTATGGAGTCTCTACCTGAGTTTTGATCTTTCTCTGTATTTATTTTGAGTGTATTGGTGTGTATTTATATTTTCAGCTTTAATATGGGTCTAGAATGTAATATGGGCTAAACTTCATATAAGGGGTCCAATTTCTAAAATAGACCTCAAGACTTTTAGGACCCCAATTGGGCCTTCTCTCTCTAGTGGGCCTCCATTCATAGAGGGCCCAATATGATGGCCCATGGTCCAGGAGAGAATATTGACCATGGGTTGCAATTTTTGACCAAGGAGGGGGGACGCCCCCTTGTTTGTCCCCATGTGGGAAATTGTTTAGTATTTTTATTCTCCCTTCCCTTATATGCCCCTTTGACCAAGGGCATTAGAGATCTTTTGTCCTAGGTCTAGGGTTTGAGTATAATACCTCTCTTGTGGCATTTTATGCAGAATTAATGAAGAAATTATTGTGAAAATGCCAAGGGCGCACCTCCCCTCTCTCTTTTGTTCTTACTAGTTCTTTTTCTTCCTCCTTGCAGCAGCAAGATCCAGGGTGTGAGGCCCTTTCATGGGAGTGATTCCCTAGTTTATCTCTTCCTCTGAGTACCAGGTTTGACCACCGTTGCCGCCGCCTCCGTTCGTGCCGCCACAGTCACTTCTCTGATGACCTGCGGATCTGAAGGTTGACGAAGAAGCCATAAATCCATATCTGACCGTCAGATGAAGCTGATTTTTTGATGGTTGGTTCCCCTAGGTCTCCTTCAACCCCAGTTTAAATTTTACGCCGATCAGGTTTTGTTTGCCCCTCCTTCCAGTCATTTGTTTTCCCCTCTCACAGTCTGCCTGGGTGCAGATATGCGAGGTAGTCTGTTGGTAGCCGAATTTTCCACCCCCTCAAATGTTGTCAGAAAAATATAAAACAATTATGGCGTGATCATCTCCTTCCCCCCTCTCTCCATAAAAATCCCCAAGCCCTATATCCTTCATTTGATTTTTGGTCAAACCCCATAATAAGGCAGATCCAGACCTGTCTTGTTAGATCTGTCATCCGAGCCAGCAACAGTTACTGTATTGCAGAAGTTTTCATTTCCAATCCAGCCGTTGGATGGATTTGAAATTCCAATATGTTGAATATCTCTGAGTGATCTTCGCAACGGCACTAATTTCATCCCGATCCGACACCGGATCTGGGCGTGGTGACTATTTTCGTGGAGGCGCGCATTCCAGCTCCGAGCCAGGCTAGTAAAAAGGGGTTGCTGCATAAATCCCAGGAAAATACGCCAGAGTACTTACGGCGACCGCCACTCCCAAGGGTCGACTAGGGACCCTCTGCCTTCGTCCCGGTGAACCGCTGCCGTCAGAAGCTTTCCGGAGGACGTCGTCCCTTTGGAAGCCCGTGTTCGCTGTAATGTCGGTCAGCAAATCGCAGAACCGGAGCCGCCGCCACCACCGCCCGGAACCCGCCGCCTTGCTGCCCGTCAACCCAAGTTCAGTGCTCCCGGCGCCATTGTGTAGTCCTTTACCTCCCTGCGTGGAGTGGGCCATAAAATCACTATTGTAATTTAATTTTACCATTGTACCGGGAGTTACAGAACTTGGCCGGGACGTCTTCCTCACGCCCCGAGCGTGGAGGTACACTCGTCACCCACTTTGTCTTGCTTGCTTATTTAGTATACGTTCTAGATGCCGCTGCATGTGATTCATTTATTTCCTAGCTAGTTAAATTTAGTCACCGCTGTGAGTTGTGAGAGCGAGACCCGTCCCGTGTCTCAGTCCGAGCACGAGAGTGAGCTGACCACCCGAGACTCAAAGCTGGTTTCTCAACCGTGCAGATCGTCATGTTTCCCTCGCCGGGGACAACTGTGAGTTTAGCGCTTCTTGTTTGGGCCATGTTCACCTCTTCTGGAGCTCTTTAGGTGCCGTATTGTTGTGTTGCTACTGGTCGCGTCGTCTTTTTAATCGCGTCCAAGGTTCGCGTCTAGCCCGAGTCGAGTCCCATTGTCGTCCCGCATCAATTAGTTCATACTTAGTTGATGTGCTTTATGATCCCTGCCATTTGTGCGGTTCAGTTTGCATCATTGGAGTGTTGACCATTGCAGGTTGTACATTGTGCTTTGCCGGTTCCAATTAAGTCGTTCCTTTTAATTCCGCTGTGCACTGTGCCTAAGTGTCTCATTTACTTTATAGGAGTGGTTTATATTTTTTGCAACTAAGATTTTAAATACGCCAAAATTCTTGATAGGATCTATTCAACCCCCCTTCTAGATCCGATTGCATCACGTGGGACCTAACATAGCTCCCCTTCTCCTCCCATAGGGGCTGAGATCAGGGAAACCCTTAATTATTAAGAATCAAAGAGCATACCAATTAAACGGATGCCAATATTAGATAGTTGCATACATAACATTGTTGACATTGGCAAGGTCGTCGATCCCTTTATAAGAAAGGAGAAACAATATTAAAGCTTAATATATAGGCAAGATTCATTCTTAGCATCAGAGAGATTGTTTATTGCTGACGCGTAATATTTGCCGAGCATTCAGAGTTAGGACCCATATATAGGACGGGGAAAAGGAGAGGGAGAACTTGGGGCCGACCCAGATCGCATCCGGTGGGCAGTAGTCCTCATAGCACTTGGATTCGTGGAAGGAAGCTGGCACAATCTCACCCTTGTTTGCTTGTTGTGAGCATAGGTGTAAGCCGTTCTCCTTCTCCAATGGCAGCGACGGGTGGCTCTCCGGGCGTCGACAGCCCATTAGAAAGCGACGAAGTAGGGGTACTGGGTTCCGGTCCACAGATAATGGCCTTGCTCGAGTTATCTTAACATTGACCTATCCCTTCTTGTGTTAAGGCGTGACCTCTGGGCCTTAATTAATATGGAGGTCAGTGGGTACTGGTTTCAGCTTCCGAAGTAGAAGGGACTGGAACAATATTGACCGATGTAGCTGACATGACTGCCATGGGTCCGCAGGTAATCGCACATTTTCTTGTTAGTGTCAAACAGACAACCTCAAGAAGATTACCAATTAAACCGATGCCAATGTTAGATAGTTGCATACATAATAGCATTGTCAACGTTGGCAAGGCGGATCCCTTTATAACAAAAGAGAAATTATATAGCTGCGATAGACAAGGTTATTCTTGACATTGGAGAGAATGCTTATTGCTTATGAGTGATATTTCTGCAGAAGATCCAAAGTGTGCAGCACCATTACACATCCATCCCCATAGGACGGGGTAAAGGTGAGGGAGCCCTTGGGCCCGATGCAGAAGTATTCGGTGGGCAGTCCTTATAGCAGTTGCACTTGCGGTTATACCAAGGCCCCTCGCAATGGCCACCGTTCCACCTTTCATACCCACACAACCTGTTGCATGCACCATCGCTGAAGCAGAAGACATGACATGTGGCACACGGAGTCTCACACACTTTTTCCTGTGCCATCACTGGTTTCCCCCCTGCAACATTGAAGTAGAACAAGAAGAAAGCACAACAGATATGATGAGTACACACTAGTTACAAGGAGAGAGAGAGAGAGAGAGAGAGAGAGAATACTTATAAGGCATAACTAGCAGTATAAGTAGGAAGTAAAAGATCATTTGTTCCTTCTTAACGTCCATGATCAAGAACAGCCAGAACAAAGAAAAAAAATTGCCAAAGTGTTCCTTCTGCCTCCTTCCTCCCTCAGTCTCTCTCCCTCACACACGCGCTCTGGGATGAGATGGCATAGCGTATGTGTTTATATATATAGCAAACTGTTGAAGGGAGAGGAGGGGTACCGGTCAACATCCTACACATTTTTCTAGACAGAGAGAGGAGGAGGTTGTGGAACATGGCAAGCAAGTATTAGTGAAAGGGGGCCTGCGAAAAAATCTGGGCTTCATTATGGTTGTTAATAGTTTTGACTACGTACGTTAATCTAGCCTTCAAGATTCACTCCATAATTAAATGACACGAGAAAACCACAAAATATACCTAGGTGTTGGTTGTCTCATTTTTAAACACTGTAATTCTTTAGTATTAATTAGAATGAAAGAATGTTTTTTAATTTTTATATCAGAAAATATTTCATTTCAATGAACGTATAAAGACAACATGTTTCTCTGTTGGGTTGTTATTATATATTTCAGGTCATTCTACTTCATAATTAATCTGGGTTTCAGTAAGTATATAAATATAGTTGGAAATTTAAATCAGAAGATTTTCCTTCTGATATTAGTCTAATTTAATTAATTATGTTGTTTTATACCTTAAGAAACTTTCAAAAATTAATGTAAATAAAAAAATTACAGGATATTAATTACAATGTCATATACAGTACTGAAACAAGCAAATCCCCAGTGTACGTTTTGCGAAACCTTTTGGGTGTAAAATTGTACAGCTCTAAATTCTAATGTATTTAACAAGTTGATGGGTGTTAGTAACGCTATATCATACAGGCTGATGCCTAAGGCCGATTAATTTGTTGTCTTTGCTCTCAGCTGGGAAGAGCTGCCGGTGGCAAAGAATGCTGGCCCCCTCGGTAACTTCTTGACCAGCTGCTTATAATTGCAGCGTACGACACCCATCAAAGGTGGCAACTTAATTTCATGCACACATGCTTCCCCAGTCACAATATAGGTTTTAATTAATGATGGACTTCATCTCTATCGTTAGGACTACTACAACTTGGGAACTAATACGTATTGCCCAATAAATAGCTGACCCAGAAGCGGGGTGAATGAGTAATTAAAAAATATTTCGTGATAGAACAACTCTTGGATTGGTATGAGTGGAAACACGAGTGTTGCAGTAACAATGTGAACAAAATTAGAAACGCTGCAGCGATATTGTGGATAGAAATAAAAATCTGATCGTGATAGACTACACTTTAGAACGATGCGTGACATAATTATAGCGCTTAAATAGATGTGAAATGAAACTAAAGTACAGTAAACAGAACAACAGTCACACAATGACAATCACACAAATGGACGCAAGGATTTTATACTGGCTCAACACTGACCTCCAGTCAGTCCTACATCCAATCCCCAGCAATTACTCGACTATCCACTATCTCTCCGCAAGGAATAGTACAACGACAGGATACTGACCTCCTGTAGCTCATAGGATACAAACCTCATGTAGGCATAAACTATTTTTAATCAGGTGTTCAGCCACACCACGAGCGGTCTCTCACTCGAGCCCCAACTATTTTTGATCAGGTGCTCAGCCACACCACGGGTGCTCTGTCACTAGAGCCCAAGCTGATTTCTAGGTCCAACCAAACCAACAGGATATTGACCTCCTGTTAGTCACCCAGGATACAGACCTCCTGCTAGTCACTACAAGATACAGACCTCCTACTGGTCCCTCTTGCTCTCGAGCAAGAGCTTCTCCTATCAAAGAAAAGATCACCACTTATCAAGTGGGTTTACACAGATATTGTCTCTTGATAGATAAAGTTGTGTACAATGAATACAACATGTTCAAGATGAAAAAAATAGAGAGAAATCAATCAATCTTGAGCTGAAAAGAAAAATGAGACTTCTAAAGAAAAGATAAGAGAATCCAGGAGGTTTTGAGAAGAAGCTTATGAAGATTACAACAGAAAACATGTTTGATTCTTCTTCACTTGAGTATGCAGTAGAAGATGGTTGAGGAAGAATCTGGCTTACTTTTTGGTCAACGCTTGACTGTTTGTGCTTGTGCTGGAAACTGGGTTTGCTGGATTGCTTGTTTCGTTTGTTCTGCAGACCACTCAACCAGCACTCTAATGTGCAGCAACTGCATATAAATATAGCTCTCTGGTGTTTGTTCCGTAAGGCACATCCTGGAAGCCGTTAGACACATTTTGATGTCTGTTAAACCAAAGCTTTTTATACACTACAGGGAGAGCTTCGATTTCTTTCTTTGTAGCTTTATACCTGTCTGCCAGAGAACACTTTCTGTCTTGGAAAAAAATGGTGTTCTTCTGCATGAAAAGATAATAGCAGATCTTTCTTGCGGTGCCTATCCTGTAGCAAAATCCTTTTCAAAGGTTTTCTTCCTTTTTTCGGAGCTGTCAGACTGTAGAAGGTATTTATATATACTATAAATGAATAAAGTCAAATAAGATTGAATATAAACTCCCTTCTTATTGCAAATGCTGATACGAGTCTTGAGAATTCTGTCAGCTACTTTCCAGCTTGCTTTTTCCTGAAAATAGAATAAGAGATCTGTCCTTTCTAGGTTTGCTATTAGATATATTTCATAATAGAAGAAAGAGGAGCTTCTGTGCTGCAAGGATAACATTTAATGTGCACAGCTACATTTAATGCATTTGAAATTTAAATTTAATTGTCTTAGTCGATAGAGCATTGTCTTAGTCGTTCAAGAAGGGTAAATTAATTTATTCTGTGGACTAAGTATTTTTATCATAGGCTTAGAACTATAACTATCTTATATAAGAATATAGTCTTAATCTTTAAGGGTATGAGTCAGATAGTTGATGCAACTGAGTGCAGAACGACTATGTTATTTTTGAACTATAACTACATATTGAAATGAAATAAAAGATATGAGTTAGATAAGCTTTGAACTGCAACTATCATGTTCATAAAGATGACTTAGTCTCTAGATAGCTGATATTAGTTGCAACTTAAGATAGACAGTTGTTTGATCATGCTTGTCTTTTGTTTGACATAGTCGATTAGGCAGTGATATCATTTACAATATCGACTAAGTCATTTTGAGTAGCAACTATCACAAATATAAGGATATAAGCCTTTAAACAAAGGGTCAGATGGCTGATGCTTATGTGACTAAGTAGACTGAGTGCAGATAGTCAATCTTAGTTTAAATATTTTGTCTTAGTTGTTTAAGAAGTGAAATTTCATTTAAACTAACGACTAAGTGATTTTGCTAAAACTATCATAAGAATACTTTTAAAGATATGCATCGATTCAATTGACTTTTGAATTTTACTATGATAGTTACTTAAGCCTTTTGTCTTTACTTGGCATAGTCGATCAGATAGTGTAGTTTCATTTAAACTATCAACTAAGTCATTTTAACATGCAGCTATTTTTAAAAATATAAAAACATGAAATTGATAGTTGATGTTTATGTGACTGCTTTTGACTTTTGATAGTCACTAAATTATTGTCTTAGTCAATTAAGAAGTGTAATTTCTTTTAAACAAATGACTAAGTTATTTAGGTAACAATGACTAAATCTTAAGATGTTATAATGCAACTATCTTATATTTATAAGAATGCTTTAGTCTTTAAACATATGCCTTAGTCAGATGGCTGGTGACATAGTAGAGATAGTCGTTTGAACATTTTGTCTTTACTTGACATAGGTGATGCACTACAACTATCACAAATATAAAAATATAGTTTTAATCTGATGATTTTGAGATAGCTGAAGTTTATGTGGCCATCTGTTAAGATAGGCGATCATTTAGTTCAACTATCTTATTATAGCAACCTGATTTTTCATGTGACTAATTTGAAAAGGGGAAAAAACTTGAATAATTATAATGGAATTAGATAAAATAAATTATAATGGCAGATAATTAAATGAAATTGTAAATAATATGAAATTAAGCTTAATGTGCCAATAATTGAGGCTTAATGGGCTAAAAGGCTTAATAAATCCCTAAAATCTAGAATTTCTAAAAACCCTTATTTTAATTGGGCTAAATTAGTTTTATTTTAACCCTAATGGGCTATTAACTTCAACCAAACCCTAATCCACAAAGAGGAGGTAGAATCTAACCTAAACCCTAACCCTAATTCGATCTAGATGGGGTAGGGCGGTGCTAGATATATATGGGAATCAAGATTTTCAAAGTTCTTCCCTATCTAGACTTCCTTGACCTAATTAGGACTCTTTAGTGCATGGAATCCTATAAATAGGACCCTATAGCCACCCTAGTCAACCCTAGTTCGTGGGAGAAAGCTTCTAGGCAAGGGAGGTTCGATCTAGGAGGAGGATTCGTGGGTTTTCTTCGAGCTTAGTAGCGTGGTCGCTCTTTTTCCTCTTCTTCCTTTCATCAACTCAAGGTAGGTGATCTCTCAAGGTAAATATCAAATTAAGGCATCAAACATGTTCATATGCATGTCCCCTCTCTTCTTGCATCTTTTCCCCCAATTTTAGGGGCTTTTTTTTTCATTAAGAAGGGAACTTGGTCTATGTATTTTTTTTTAGCAAAGACCGACCAACAGTTAAAGCACTGGTCGAATGCACCCCACCCTCAAAAAGGGGGGATGTTCTCATTCCCCTAGGTAGCGTGGTCGCTCTTTTTCCTCTTCTTCCTTTCATCAACTCAAGGTAGGTGATCTCTCAAGGTAAATATCAAATTAAGGCATCAAACATGTTCATATGCATGTCCCCTCTCTTCTTGCATCTTTTCCCCCAATTTTAGGGGCTTTTTTTTTCATTAAGAAGGGAACTTGGTCTATGTATTTTTTTTTAGCAAAGACCGACCAACAGTTAAAGCACTGGTCGAATGCACCCCACCCTCAAAAAGGGGGGATGTTCTCATTCCCCTAGGTATTAACTGGGACAAACGCCATTAATCAAAAAACTTTCTCTCTCTAATTCTTTTCTAGTGAGAGAAGCTTTGGTTTTCCTGCCACTGTTCTCCCTCGTCTTCCTCGGCGCGTCCCCTCCCAGCTGGCCATGGCCGGCGTGGCGGGGGTTCCTACGCTTTCGATCTCCCTGGTGCCGCTGAAGGATGGTCCTTCATCTTCCCTAATAGCTCCTCAGCGAACTTTCACTCAGGTTCTTATGGCGTCTAAGTCAAGACCAAGGATCTCCATCCCGGTGAAGGACCCTGCATTCACCGATCGGGGCGAACCTGCAGTCTTTTTCTCCAAGGCTGATATTCAAGCATCATTACAGTTTCTCTCTTTTGCTATAGTGGCAAAGTGTGCATATGGTAGACCGGTTTTCTCTGAAATAAAGAGTTGCTTGATGTAGCGGCTGGCGATCTCAGCAGATTTTGTTATTAGCAAACTTAACCCAAGACATCTTCTCTTTCGGTTTGAATGTGAAGCAGATTTTATGAAGCTATTGATACAAAAACATTTGTATATAAAGGGATTCTTATTTCATTTTTTTCGCTGGACTTCGGATTTCAATTTTGTTGCAGATCCGCCAACGGTGCCAGTTTGGATAGGTTTTCCTGGTCTACATGTTAATTTGTATCATGAGGATTTCCTGCGATCTATAGCTGGAAATTTTGGTGCAGTGCTTCGAATCCATGATAGAACCCTGGCTATGACAGACACATATGAGGCATTGGTCTGTGTAGAGATGGATCTTTCTACTCCGCGCAAAGAATGACTGTGGATAGATTTTGAAGGATCTGGTTACTGGCAGTCGGTTAACTACAATCGTGCTCCCGTGCTATGTACATATTGCCATAAACTTGGTCATCCAGAAGAAGGCTGTAAAAAGAAGAGAGGGACAATAACCAAATCCCTTTTGGCCAAGGAATCTGATCCTAGGATTTTTAGACATGTGTTCCGGCCTCGGCCGGTTGGCCCTCAGGCTGCTCGACAAAATGTTACAATGGATAACAAGTTTGAAATCTTGCAGCAAATAGCGAAAGTTCAGGAGATTCAGCAAGTTAAAGATAATGTTATTTGCAATGCAGAAAGCCCGGAAATGGAGCCTCTGGAAAAGGAGCAGTCTGCCTTAATTTCTACGGATCTCCTTCCCTCCACTAAGATTGATGGCGAAGAAAATGATGAGACACATGGTCTGGATTTGCAGGAGGAAGAAAGATGCCGTTTGGCTGCTGGGAAGGAGTCAGTCCTGTCTGTCTCCCTTGAAGGGCAGATAAATAACTCTAAACCTATCTGTTGTCCCACACAAGCTACTGCAGAGGGTTTGGATGTCCCGGAAACAAGTGTTTCCTCTATGGAATAAGTAACTTCTGAATCTAAGGGTTCTAATACTTTGAAGACATTAGATCTCTTGAAGGTCAGTAAACAGGTGGCGGCAAAGGCAAGTGTTGATAATGAGCTTATGCAATCAACTTTTATTGACAGAGGTGGTGAACAAGGGCGTCGGCACTGTGATGGAGGGATTGTCACCAGATCAAGAGCTAGATCTCTAGAAGACATTCAATGGATTCCTCCATGATTAACCCGATTCTAATTTGGAACATTCAGGGGGTGGGGAACTCTGGTTCCCGTAGACATCTAAAACATATTTTGTTTTCCAATAAGGTCAATCTGGTGGCTATTAGTGAACCTAAACTGAATTTCAATAAAGCTCCCTCTCTAGGAAGATATCTCAAGCTTAGGAGGCATGCAGGTAATAACGCACTTGACTCTAAGATTTGGGTTTTTTGGCATGATAGTTATAATTTGGAGGTCATTGTTTCTTCTTCTCAATATATCACTCTTGGACTTAAGGTGGATGGCTCTATTTGTACATATTATTCTTTTGTATACGCTTCATGTGACCCACACCAAAGACAGTCCTTATTCAGTGACCTCCTTCTATTTGCTGACTCTGTTTCAATTCCTTGGATTGTGGGGGGAGACTTCAACTGTGTCTTGAGGCCGTTGGAGAAAGTTGGTGGTGGAGTCTCGGCCTTGGCCTCTATGACAGACTTTAATGCCTTTTTATGTTCTACTGGTTTATCCGATGCCTGTTTTCTTGGGACAGCAATGACATGGACTAATAATAGATCAGGTTTTGCTAACATTCGGGCAAGATTAGATAGAGTTCTGGTGAATAGCCTCAGCCAGTCTGTTTCACCTCAATTGTCTATGAAACATTTTCCAAGAGGGCCCTCAGATCATGCCCCTTTGCTTCTATTTGTAGATAGACAATTCATAAGCCATGGCAGGTTTATTTTCCAGAAGATGTGGTGCACCCATTCTACTTTCAAGAAGCTGGTCTCTGATGTATGGCATCAAACTCAGATAACCCACCCCAATGCTTTGGTCATGCTTTCTGTCAAGCTAAAGGCAATCAAGGTCTCCCTACAAAAGTGGAATAAAGATGTCTTTGGAAATATTTTTCAAAATAAAAGTTTGGCAGAAGCTGAGATGGAAAATATGCAGTCAGTCTTTGACTCAGATCCCTCTCCTACCAATAGAGAACATCTTAATGTAGCAAATGCTAATTTTCGCCAAGCCCTAGCTCAAGAAGAAATTTTTTGGAATCAAAAGTCCCGGATAGACTGGATTGATAGTGGAGATAAGAACACTTCCTTTTATCATGCAATAACCCAAAACAATAGAAGAAAAAACTTTATTAAAAGGTTGAGGGTTGGTGTTCCTGAAGAGTGGTGTGATGATCAAGACTCTTTAAAAAGTCATGCTGAGTCATATTTCCGGAAATTGTTCTCCTCTGAGGATCATCAAATTGATGTTACAATGTTAAATTGTATCCCTCAAATTATCACTGATGCTCAGAATTCTGCACTGTGTGCCATCCCAGACAACGTGGAAGTCCGCAGAGTAGTGTGGTCTTTAAAAAGCTCAAGCTCTCCTGGCCCTGATGGTTTCTCTGGTGAGTTCTTCATAGCAATTTGGGATATAATAGAGCATGATGTTATTGAAGCTGTTTGTGATTTTTTTAAAGAATTCCCCCTCCCCAGGGGAATATCCTCTTCTTTGCTCACCCTGCTTCCAAAAATTCAGGACCCTCGGTCCTTCAATGACTTCAGACCTATAAGCTTGTGTAATTTCTCTTATAAGATAATTTCCAAGATTCTTTCAGACAGATTAGCTCCTTTACTACCTAGTTTAATTTCTATCGAGCAAGGGGCTTTTGTGAAAGGGCGCTTTATTCTGGATAACGTGGCTCTTGCCCGGCAACTCATGGTGGATATTAATAGAAAGGTCAGAGGCCATAATGCCATATTTAAGCTTGATATGGCTAAAGCTTATGATAGAATGGAATGGGACTTTGTCTTGGCTGTTTTGAGAAAGTTCGGGTTCAGCACTAGGTTCACCTCCTATATTGGAATGCTTTTGTTTAACTGATGGTTCTCAGTCAATTTTAATGGATATATATCTGGTTTTTTCAAATCTAGCAGAGGTATCAGGCAGGGGGACCCAATAGCTCCATACCTGTTCATCATTGCTTCAGAGGTCCTAAGTAGAGGTCTCTCTGCTAAATTTCATTTTGGTGTTCTGAAGGGATACAAAGGACCTAGACAGTCCCTGCAGGTCTCTCACCTCTTGTATGCAGATGATACTCTAGTGTTCCTGAATGCCAGCAGAGAAAACATAGTGGCTTTCCAAAAATTTATAAGCAGTTATGAGCAATGCTCTGGCCAAAGAGTCAATGGTGCTAAAAGCATTTTTATTCTTTCAGATAAAGCTCCCATTTCACTCAGACAATCCATCCGAAGCCTCATTGGGTACAAATATCAGTCTGCAAGCATACACTATCTGGGGATCCCGGTAAAGAAGGGAAGATACCTTTTCTCAGATTTCTCTTTTCTGATGGACAGGGTGCAACAAAAGTTGGAAGGATGGCAGTCGAAACTTTTATCTCAAGCTGGCAGATCTATATTGATTGATTCAGTCCTTTACAGTATACCAATATATCTTGCCTCAGCCTGTTTCATCCCAAAGAAGGTGATCAGTTTCATTGACCGACTGTGTGCTGAATTTTTCTGGCATGGAGGAAAAGGCACCAAATGCAGGCATTGGGTAGCATGGTCTGATATTCAGAGGCCAAAGTTAGAGGGAGGCTTGGGAATTAGAGATCTATAGTGTATTCAGATTTCTTTAGCAGTCAAAACTTTATGGAATATTATTCATGGATGTTCCCTTTGGTCCATGTATGCTAGGCGTAGATTTATCAAAAGTCATCTTGCAAACTATGTAAAACCCTTCACTTCAGGAATGCCCTTGGCTGTATTTAGACAAGCCAATGACATTATTATCTCTAACAGCAGATGGATTGTTGGTAATGGGGCTCATATTGACTTCCTAAGGGACAACTAGACAGGGTGTGGTCCTATCACTAATGTTGCAAGACCTGATGAAAGGATGGACTTCAATAGTCTCCCTCTGGCTTCTATAAGAGAGGTTTTTAGTGACACCCAACATGCTGCTCGAGGATATCTCAGTGAGGATTTTCATCTCCCCATTATTCATCTTAGCAATGAAGCTGATTGCTGTGTATGGACAGGTACTTTGAAGGGCTCCTTTTCAGTCAAATCAGCTTCCAATTTAATACGGACTAAAGGCATTTCTAGGCCTGCCTGGGTGAAGCTTTGGCATTCTGCAATAGCACCAAGGGCAGCACTCTTTGTCTGGAAGTTAATCCACCAGGTAGTACCAGTGGATAGCAGGGTGGCTGAATGTGGTATTCCTATTGTATTCAAATGCAATTGCTGCTCCTCTTCCACCCAAGAAGACCTCAACCATTTGTTCATTTCCGGAGATTTGGCCTCTGAATTGTGGGGCTGGATACAGCCCTTACTTAGCAATAAGTTTCACCTCAGTGATCAGATGTCCATAAGATGCTGGAACCTGTTGAATACAACTACTCTTCTCTCTGCCTTCAGCTTTGTGGGGATGTATGCAGTAATTCTGGTGATGTGGGAGATCTGGAAACAAAGGTGTGCAATTAGATTTGAGGGTTTCGCTCAAGGAACTGATTCAATAAAGAGGCAAATCCAATTTTCAATAGCTTTGGCCTTTGACAAGCTGAGCTTTCGCAAGCCATTATCTCCACTTCAGTCCAGCTATCTTGCTTCCTTTCACCTATTTTCGCGGGTCAATATTAAGCAACCATTTTTAGTTTTCTGCAGATTGGCACCTCAGAAATTCACATTGCATGTTGATGGGGCATCCAAGGGTAACCCAGGTAGATGTGGTGGAGGTGGCCGTGTAAGAGACTCAAAGGGTAGATGGATAGTAGGCTTTGCTTTCCACTATGGCATTGGTAACAGTTTATTGGCAGAGGCTAGAGCCTTATGTGATGGGCTATCAATTGCCAAGGAAGGAGGTCTAGCTTTCGCGGCTATATATTCAGACTGTGCTCTTCTAGTGGAGGCCATAAGAAAAGGAACTTCTCCTAGCTAGATGGTTCTTCCATGCTGGAGGAAGATCCTAGATCTTATTCATGAAAGTGGCTGTGTGCTACTACACACCTATAGAGAAGGCAACCAGGTTGCAAATTCCCTGGAGTCATATGCTTGCAGCATCACTGAAAATCAAATCTTTGTCCATGCAGGAGAGCTCCCTCGGATGACCAAGGGAGCACTAAGAATTGATATAGCAGGGCTGCCAGCCATTCGAGTACTTTAGCTCTTTGTTCTGTTGCTCCTTAGCTTTATCTTTTGACTTTCTTTATGTCCTTTGCATACGGCCAAGTTGCCCTTCTGTTCACCAATTTTAGGGGCTTTAGTGCATGTATTTCATGGATTTAGGACCATATATCATATCGTTGTTTTAGGGTTTCCTCATCAGAAATGGCCGTCCGTTCATAATCGCGGCTGTAGAGGTGAAAAATTGGTCTCTTGATCTTCGTACCACACTTTTAATATTTTTTTGTTGGGGAAGATCGTCCAGCCACCTGTGGAAGCTTCCGAACACCAGAAGAATGGCATCAGAAGGAGCCCTAGGCGTTACCCCAAGGGACAACCCTCCGATGCTTAAGTCAAGACCTCATTTCACGGGGATCAATGGAGGATGGAGGAGAGAGCAGAACAATCAAGCTGGAAGTGGGGATCATACTTTCAGAGGAGTGCTCGCCACACCCAGCGGATGCTCGGGGAGTGCTCGCTACGCAGGAAGAGTGCTCGGAACCGGGTCGGGGCTCTCCTCTGTAGAAGGCTCTCAATGTCTGTAGTTGTCAGTCTATCTTAGTATGTGTAAGCGTCTATCTCACGGTGTCTGTCCTTCCTTTCTCTCTGTTCGTTTGTCCCTATTCGAAGGTCCATTTATAGGGGTTGTCCTCGCGGTGGAGGCCTATCCCTTAAAAGGGAAGGGCGTGAGTCGTGGGGTAACGTCTCCCCACGATCGTGGGGAGTTTCCCTATGTGTACACGTTCCTCCGGGGTAGGGTAGTCTTTAGGCGAGTCTTACGGCTCCCGTGGGGCATGCTCACCTTTACTGGAGTGGAGGCCGGTGATGTCGGGAGTAACGTTCGGTCGTGGGTGGATCATCCGGCATCTGATATGCTTGGGTTGATGCTCCTCGTGGGCTGGCGAGTCCGATAGCCGGCCTTACTAGGTCGCCTGGCATGGGCCATGGTGGTCGGGGGTCCGCTATGGGCTTCGCAGACCTTGGGTCGACACGGGCCTAGCGTTAACGGGCCGCGCATGGGCCGTATGGATTTTACCCTCGTCAGCGGCCATTACAGGCACCGCATTATTGACGCGGCCCTATGATAGATCTTGATCTCAAACTTTAATTTTTAAGCATGAATTCCTATCCATATTATTTTCTTAAACGTGGATTTCTCTCTCTATGAAAATTTTTATTTATTAGTCATTTTTATTTGAATGCGGCCTCTATAGTGACCGTGTTCATAGTATTAACTGGGGAACTTTAATTTAAGCATGAATTCCTGTGAATATTATTTTTATTTTAAAAATGAAGAAATTTTCATGAACGCAGTTCCCCCTTTGACTGCGACCTTAAATGTTATTTTATTAAATGAGGTTTTCCCTCTCTGTGAAAATTCTTATTTAATAGTTATTTTTCATTGAACATGGCCTCCCTCATGACCGTGTTTTGATCGTGGCCCCTCCTGTGACCGCGTTCGGGCAACGACTCCTAGGAACCATAGTGCGTTTCCAATATGTTAAGCGAGTGCTAGTGAGTCAATATGCATATTTTTATCTATCTATATGTCATCTGAACCAACTTAAGTAACTAGGGACATGATTAAACTTTAATTTCCTAAGATTCATGAGGCACTGAATTTGCATCTTTAAAGCAAAGGAAAGCTACCAAAATTTCATCTTTAAAGCAAAGGAGTCTATCAGTGGCGGAGTATGAAGCATAATTTTCTGGGTTGGCTCACTATGAACGTCATTTTGTTTATACGGAGAAGATGAAAGCAAAGAGATTTTTGAATGGTTTGAGGGTCGAGTTTATTCCTCAATTAGTACCATTAGAAATCCAGGTTTATGCCGAGATGGTGAAGAAGGCCCAATTATTAGAGGATGCTATGGATATGGTGGAGCGCATCACTAGGAGGCTTGCCAAGAAATGAGTGGCTAATGGTTCTGAGGATAATGTGCCTATTAATGGAAAAAAGAGGCCGAATGGAGGCAATGGCTCTCGTAAAGATAAGAAGCTTAAGAAGGGAGACCATCAGATAGTTCCCGTTAACGAGAAGTGTGAGCATTGTAATAAAGGTGGGCATCGATTGGAGGATTGTTGGAGGAAGCTAGGGAAATGTATTCGTTGTGGGAGTGGAGACCATCAAATTGCTCGTTGCCCTCTCATGAAGGAGAAAGCACCGCAGGATAAGCAACAAGGTGAACTGAGGCGGCAAGGCAGGCTGCAATCTTTAAGGGATGGAGGAGCGATGGAAGGTTCCTCTAAACCTACCTTATTCTACATTTGCATGCTTAGACATGGTGATTTTTATATATTGGCATGACTTAGAGTTGATCTAGTTAGAGATGTTTGATGATGCTATATCAAAAGGTGTGTTTAAGATTGGTGATCTAGTACCCCACTGGTTTAGAAAGAAATCATGTGAATTTGGAGGACTAAATTCTTTAAAGTGGGGGAGGGTGCAGCAACCCAATTTTTCATAGGATTAATTTGAAAAGGGGAAAAAACTTGAATAATTATAATGGAATTAGATAAAATAAATTATAATGGAAGATAATTAAATGAAATTAAGCTTAATGGTCTAATAATTGAGGCTTAATGGGCTAAAAGGCTTAATAAATCCCTAAAATTTGGAATTTCTAAAAACCCTCATTTTAATTGTGCTAAATTGATTTTAATTTAACCCTAATAGGATATTAACTTCAACCAAACCCTAATCCACTAAGAGGAGGTCGAATCTAACCTAAACCTTAACCCTAATTTGATCTAGATGGGGTAGGGCGGCCCTAGATTTAGATGGGAATCGAGAAGTTCAGAGTTCTTCTCTATCTAGGCTTCCTTGACCTAATTAGGACTCTTTAGTGCATGAAATCCTATAAAGGACCCCATAGCAACCCTAGTCCACCCTAGTTTGTGGGAGAAAGCTTCTAGGCATGGGAGGTTTGATCTAGGAGGAGGATTCATGGGTTTTCTTCAAGCTTGGTGGCGTGGTCGCTCTGCTTCCTCTTCTTCCTTTCATCAACTCAAGGTAGGTGATCTCTCAGGCTAAACATCAATTTAAGGCATCAAACATCTTCATATGCATGTCCCCTCTATTCCTACATCTTTCCCCCCAATTTTATGGGCTTTAGTGCATGTATTTCATGGATTTAGGATCAGATATCACTGTTTTAGGGTTTCCTCGCTGGAAACGGCCCTATGTTTGTAATCGTGACCATTACAGGCACCGCGCTATTGACCCGGCCCTACGATAGTGTTGTGTATGTGGTTTTGATGATGACTAACAATGAGTCATTAATCGAGCTTTCAATCATTAACTATGGTTAATTAATTTAGATGTCTCATGAAAATAAAGCTTAAATGATTTCCCATAAGAATTTGACTAAGTGTCAAGTGTACAGGTCGATAGGAGCACCAAGAAGCAAGGAAGCTCTATCTACAGATCTTCTTGTAAACTCAAGAATCCAGAACCATGTGCTTATTAGATCGACAAGAGTACAGCCCAAATCGATAGAGTCATCCGCCCAGGTCTTCGTTTAGAAAAGCGTCTTAATCATGTCGACAGACTCCCAGGGTCTATTGAAGTCTGATCGACAGAACTGGCCATCTAGATTGCACTGTAAAGGACAAAGTGTCAATTTCGGTCGACAAGCTCTTTTGATTTGGTCGACATATGCCTCATCCAGAACCAAGCTAGAGAACACTCAGTGGGTGTTCAGGTCGACAAGATCCATGATCTGGTCGACCAGGTTGTAAGGACAAGTCACGCCACTTTACGAGGTAGGCCATCTGGGGCACGTGGACCAGGAACCAATCATCGATTGATGATTCCCACATCGTACCTCGACTTCTAGAATGTGCCAGAATATTTTATATTTGCCCAGAATTATGGATCAGTGTACCAAAAAGAAGGGCACTTAGCCCATTCTCTAGGATATAAAAAGACCCTCTCTGAGGTAGAATGATAGCAGCGAGCGTGAGAAAAAAGTTCAACTGCTTGAGTCTAGTGATCGTAGCATCTTTAGCAGAGATAGAAAGAGTGTGAATTCGACCACCTGAGCCCAGTGTATTAGAGCGGCATTAGAAGAGAAGAGAAAGAAGAGTGAGCCAGAGAAAGAGAGATCTGAAAAGGAAAGATAGAAGAAGAGTGCTCCAAGATTGAGCAAAATAGAGCATCGGAGGTTCATATAAAGTGCTTATTCAGAAGCTATAGTGTGTTGTCATGTTTTTATTCTTCTATTGTCTTTTTCTTTTTGAACAGATTCTGTGTGTGTGAATATGTGAATCAGTGTGTCTGTGTGTATGAAGCTGTGAATCAGTAGTGTGGTTTCGGGATTTACCCCCATGTGTGTGTTGCTTATTAGCATCTAGTGATCCTCACCTAGTTTGGTGAGGGGTGGACAAAGGTTGTCACTGAGGTGCAACCGAACCACCTTAAAATTCCTATCTCATATGGTTTGCTATTGTTGATCGCTAGATACTTGTGTAGGCTCACTTTGAAATTTACAGTAATTCACATCTGTTGGGTCCCGTAGTGCAGGAACACGGATCTAGAAGGGGGGTGAATAGATCCTACTGCTAAAAACTATGACCAATTAAAAACACAAACTAGCACACATCAGAATTTACCAGATTGATAGGATTGAGGAAATTAATCTAAATAAGTTTAAACTTGATTCACTCAATCTCGCCGAGCTCACACGATAGCACAAACAGATATGATAGTGAACACACAATCACAAGAATCAAACCATAGGACACGGGGATTTTTAAGGTGGTTCGGGACCACGACGGGCTCCCTACGTCCACCCCTCACCAAACCGGTGAGGCTTCACTACACGTTACAAAATGTAGCAACACGGGGACGAACCCCAACACACACACACGCTGCTTTCACAGCAAAACACACACACGAGGCCTTGCCTCAACCTGCTGCCACAGCTGCACACATACACACACAGGGGAACACACCCCGAACAATATACCTTACACGGAGATACAGCTCCGTCCACACACACGTAGGGCAATGCCTACACAACCACACAGGAGAAAACTCCCAACAACATACACGGATATACTCCGCACAAATCGATACACATAAGACCACACACACACTCGGAGACCCCTTTCTCCGAACACCCACACAAAATATTCTGTCAAATGTATATGTAACAATCACAAATATATGCTATGACCTTCCACACAAATTCTATAGATGTAAACTAGAATAATGCATCAAGTATAAGGCTCCCCCTTCTTCATCAAAATCTGATTCTCCTTGCTCGTTGATGGATGATCATAATCTTGACATCATCTTCTTCCTCTCCTCTAGCCGCTTCTCTTTTCCTTATTCCAATCTCCTCTCTTCACCTGAAAGAGTAGATAGACATAATGAGTTAAATCTTTAAGCTAATCTCAAATAAGAATATAGACATGAGTGGTTTAGAGATTCCCCTCTTCTTCACCTATACAAAAGAATACATGAGCATTAGAGATGTTGTATCACAAAGATTGTAGCTTTTTTTTAAATAGAAAACCTAACCTAGGGGTTAATGGGAGAGTGCACCCCTTACCAGAGGTAAGGAGAAAGCCACTCCACCATCCAACCACTAGGAGGCGAATTTATTCCAATATTGGTAAATAAAGAGTTACATCAATCGGATACTAGGCAAGCCTAGTGAGTCCAGTCGAGCAGCACCTTTTATAATGCAAGGGAGCTCACTATAAGAATAAAAAGAATTACATTTGGTAGTGCAAGCTAAAGAAGCAAGAAGATCTGCAGCAGTGTTGGCTTCTCTGAAAATATGCGATATAGAGTCATGCTGAGAAAAGACACTCCATAGTTCTCTGACATAGCTAAGAATGGACCAAGGACAGTTTACTTCCTTTTTGATTATCCTGACAAGAGTAAGAGAGTCACATTCAATGAAGGCTGGAGTAGAAGTCACTGTCTTTAAATACTTGATACCATCAAGAAGAGCTCTGGCTTCTACAATTAAACTATCCGAATGACCATAGTAATGAGAAAAGGCAAGGATGGTCTTGCCTCTAGAATCCCTGATTATACCTCCTCCCCCAGTATCTCCAGACTGCTTATTGGCCCCATCAGTATTCAATTTAATAGAAGGCCAAGGAGGGCAAACCCATCTGACAATTCTAATTTGATGTTTACTGGTTGCTTTATAAATGATTCCCAGATGATCCAAGCATTTCTGGTTGCAAATTTTAGTTTCCTTTAGGGAAGCAGCCGAACAAGTCACCCTGATTTGAGACATGATGTAATAAATGAAACTGGTTTTGTTGACATGTTTCTGATCATATTTAATGGTGTTCCTTGCTTTCCATATTTCCCACATTCCATATCCAATGGAGGCTAGATTAAGAAGTGCATATGCTGAACCTGGCTGACCATGACTGATGGAATTCAAAATGAATTCCCTAGCTGTTCTTCCTTCAAGTTGTAAGCCTGCAGTAGTTAAAGCAGTCCAGATTGAAATAGCTAAATCACTGTGCAGAAAAAGATGATTAAGGTCTTCCACTGTCGGATTCCTGCAGCAAAAACATTTGGAACAAAGCACAATTCCCACTCTTTGTATATTATCATCTGTCGGAATACAGTTGTGTAATATCTTCCATAAGTGCACTGATATTTTTGTAGGAAGCCATTTAGACCACAGCCGACTCCAAGGTAAGCTAGATAGTAAATGACTATTGGCCATAGAATTGTAGGATGAAGAGACTGTGCACTGTCCAGCAGGAGAAAGACTCCATATACCCAAATCCAAATCCTAGTTCAATGTAACGGACCTGATAGCTTGCTGAATTTCAGAGGGGATTGAAACATTTAGCAGAGCAGAGTCCTCAGCAGTGGGGTGCAAAATAATATCTCTAACAGTGGCTTCTGGATTAGGAATAGAATCTTCAGGGACAAAAGACTTTAAGCAATGCTGGCCCAGCCAGTTATCATACCAGAAGTTAGTGTGTGAACCATTCCCAATGATAACTTTCTTGAACTGAAGAATATAGTCTTTGGCCTTCAACCAGCTGCTTCTAACAAAGCCCTTCATAGTTCTAAAATTTGCATTACAAAGATGGCCTTGATACAAGTATTTGGCTCTAAAGTAAACAGCCCAAAGAGAATCAGAATGGATAGCATTCCACAACATTTTAACCCGAAGAGCAATCTCCATGGTTCTAAGAGACAAGATGCCAAGACCCCCTTTTGCTTGTAGCCTACATAAAAACTTCCAAGATTTCCAATGTCTTCTTTTTCCAAGGGGAGAAGACCCCTTAGCAAAAGCCCGCTCAAGTTGATTGTGAACACCAATGTGCAAGGGAGTTGAAGACAATGAATAGATTGGCAAGGAAGTAAGAACATGTCTTACCAGAATCAGTCTAGCACCTTGTGACAGCAAATTAGCCTTCCACCCGGCAATCCTCTTCTGGATAGAGTTAATGATACCTACGAAGTAAATCTTCTTTGTTCTGCCAATCACCAGAGGAATTCCAAGATATTTATGAGGAAAAGAAAGTCTGGTGAACCCAGTAAGATTCTGAACCCACTGAGCAACAGAGGGTGGCATCTTTGGATGAATAAGAAATCCACTCTTGCTGACATTAATCAATTGCCCTAAAGAGTGCTCATATGTGTGGAGGAGTTTTAGTAAAGTTCTAATAGAGGCAGCTGTGGCTTTACTGAAAATTAATGTATCATTTGCAAACAACAGATGAGAGATGGAGGGACATCTCTGAAAACCAGAGTACCATTCTATCTGACCATTGCTGAATGCTGCTCTAATCGATCTACTTAATGCTTCTTCTGCTAAAACGAATAAAGAGGGTGCTAGGGGGTCACCTTGACGGATACCTCTTGAAGACTTGAAATAGCCAGCAGTGTCTCAATTCAATAAAACAGAAAACCAGCAATTGTTGAGCAATCTCTCAATAAGATTGATGAAATTGTGACTGAATCCAAATCTGAACAAAACTGAGAATAGGAAGTCCCATTCAAGTCTGTCGTAAGCTTTAGCCATATCAAGCTTAAACATGACAAAGATTGTAGCTCATATATATATGCAAGAGAGAGTGAACAAGAAACATGTAAATGATTATTGCACATCTTAGATGCCCATTCAAAACCTTGAACAATCTCAAACAAAAGATATAGAAGTGAAAGATCAAGATTACTCCCTCATGAAATGCTTCTACAGGATGAAGAATGTTCTTGAAGTAATTTTGAAGAGATGCAACACGAACAGAGGTTGGATCTTGATTTCAGATGCTGCCTTCAGTTGTATATGATCTTGGGCCTTGATTCAAGCTTCTTCCCTTCAATTTTAGCTTCAGAGCAAGGTGGAAGAGGGCTTGGGAGCTTCAACTTCGAACCTGCACACACAAGGGTTAGAAGAAAATAATTTTCAGATCTAGCATCCTCTCCCTTAGGGTTTACAACCCAAGAGTTGTATATAAGTGTTTAGAATGGTCAAGGAACAGCCTAGGGACCAGATCCACGAATTAGGGAGATGTATAGGGCATTTGGAATTGATTGGTTGGACTTTCGGAGCAATAAAACGGCGGTCAAAAAGTGCGGCTCGAGGTCCGACCGGAATGGGTCGACCCTTGGGGTCGACCCTTGGGGTCGACCCTCGGGCAATCAGAAGCCAAACAGAACACATTTTGTGTTCTGTTTTACAGGGGTCGACCCCAGGGGTCGACCCTCGTACTGCCAGAAACCAAACAGAACTAAAAACAAGTTCTGGGTTAAAGGGGTCGACCCCAGGGGTCGACCCTTTCAGGCAGACTACACCAAAATGGGTCTGTTTTGATTCTGTTTGAACAGAACCTGAGAGGGTCGACCCCATGGGTTGACCCCTACTAGATTGGGCCTGACAAACAACTAAAAACACCATCAATTCAATGGGAAACATTTGATTAAATGTTACCATCATCCCATGAAGATCAACCATGATTTTTCATCCTGAAAGATAAGATAAAGCAAGGTGTTAGTTGACAATCAAGATCTTTACATCAAGCATTAACACTATGACCATGTTCATAATAAATTGCTTCGTTGAACCTATTCCAAGAGTGAAAGATGGAACTTACAACATTGTTTTACCTGAGTTTCACATTGTCCTTAAATGCTTGTTCTTTTGTTGAATCGTTCATGTAAGAATCATGGAGTTCCAATATTGAATTACCATTGCATGATCAACAAATTTGGAATCAAGGTACGCATAACAATGTTGAGTCACATTCCATGTGATCAATCCACAAGCTCATCAAACCACATATCATTCCCTCCATTCATTTGGCATTACCAAAGTACACATTCATGATATGTGGCTCAATATGACATGATGCTCAATATGAGAGGCTCAATATGACATGATGCTCAAAATGACATTTATCCAAGTATGTTTTTCACAGAGGCTTCTCATTAAATACAAATCAATCTCACCAAGTGTAGAGATAATGTGTATGCAATGTTTGTGCTAACTTCAAAGCACGTATGCATCCACATGATGATAAGCCTTGTAGAATTACAATTCATCCACATGATGATAAGCCTTATAAAATTATAATGCAACCACATGATGATATCCCAAAAGAAATAGTTTATGATCATTTTCACAACCAGTTCATGTGAAGAGCATTCACGCACAAGGCTAAGCAACAAAGGTATTTTGTAATCATCAAAATCACATACACAACAATCTCCCCCATTTTGATGATGACAAAATATTATGCTATAATGCTCTCTCCCCCTTTGACAGAATCAGAAATGGGGATCATGATGGGAAATCCAGAATGGCAAGAACCTATGGACAACCGGATTATGAAGAGAACCAATGAGCACAATATGCATGAACGAATTGCAGAACTGTGGGATACCAATTGCTTGATACCAATTTGTTGAAATTGGAAATGCAAATGTGGACAATATGGTCATGTAGAATGCAAGATGACAAAATGATATTCAAATGCTCACGAGTTACAGCAATTGGAAATGGTGGATGGCATGACAATAATGAGCAAGTAAACAAGCACTCAAACACTCATAGAAATGTATTGACTCATGCAAGTCATGATGAGTTAGGCAGATAAGATCACATGCAAAGCTCCCCCTGTGACATTGACACATTAGATGACTGACTTTGATTTTCAAATTTTTGATTTTTAGTTTTCTTGTGAAATGTATGAAACAGGATGTATGAAAATGATGAGACATGAAATGCATACAATGTAGTCAAGCAGATATCTATAGATACATGCAACATAACTCCTTCACAAGAAGTGATACCAATTGATTTACAGTGAGGGGATAGGTGTAGGAGAAGTGCAAGTGAGTCATTAAGTTCATAATGCTCATGATTACACCTAGAGGATTGTGTAGATAAATAGGAGAAGACGTACAGCAGGTCAAGCAATTGATCAAATTTTTAAAATACATATCAAATCAAATTACCATGTGCAAGTGAGTAACATGAGAATGAAGTTTAGCCATATGGATAACCAGATTTTCAAGTAAACACAATAGTAAGTGTACAAACTGCATTTCAATCTAGAGAACAGCGTATTAGAGGCTTCGCTCTACCTCAATCAAATATATCATCAGAAATTTTCATACTGACAATCTGAATTTTTCTAAGAAGGATCATGTTCAAAATAATTCTTTTTTACGCGAGGAGACACATGGAGCTCATGCCAGAATCCCCGGTTACTCAGAGTACTAAACCTTGTCACCTTATTTGAACAGAGATACTTTAGTCAACACTTTTCAAAAATGAACTACATCACGTCTCAGGTGACATGTGCCCAGTTTACTCAGTGAGACTTAGCATTGCTCTGCCTTTCATATCAACCATTTTTTTTTATGTGGAGGCAGGCAACTTTTTTCTCAACTGTCTCTTATCATCCATGCAGTAAGTTGAATTACTTTAGAGTGTCGAAATGAAATTCCTATATCCTTATGAACAACACTCAATTTCACATTAAAGTACATGAAGTGTACGAATTTGATTTAACATGTATGGAGAAAATTTAACTTAGAACAGGATTGTGTAGCTCCCCATATGTAAATACAATAAGCATGAAATGCTCCCCCTTAGAGTTTTACATGAAGCACACTTGTTAAGACTCAGATGTAACATTATTTATCAATGAAGTATATGGTCTTAGAAGTTTCAAGGAAGGGGTTGAATAGCATATAATAATATGTAAGCATACAATGAAGATATGCATATGCAATGCAAAATGAAAAGGTATGTAATCTCAATGCTTGAAATGTTGGCTCCAAAGATATGATGACTAATGTTGGAAGTATTCTTTTTGGCATTTATGCAACATGTAATGTTCAAGATGATGCATTTCAAAATATGCACTATATGCATGCTAGAAATGCCAGCTATGCAACAAGACACACGATGAGCTTCATCTTCCAAAAGTACTATGTGAATGATATGTAGAGAGTGATTTGTAAATATGCAATATGATGCACGATTCCAGATTTGACATGATACTCTATATGCACCTAATGCAACTAATGCATGACATGCATTATCAAATGTTAAAATGTGAGGACACCACTTTATTCTGAAAAGAGAATTCAGAAAATTTATTCAGAGCATCAAAATCATCACATGTGAACTTTTCTTGAAAACAGTTGTGCTTTTATCCAAAAAGATGAGTGGCACATTGGTAAAGACCATGGAACATTGATCAACTTCAGTCCTCAAAAAGTTCAGCCACAGAACAACATCATCATGCTGAGAGAATGGAAAACATCAATCTCAAAATTTTCAGCATGCAAAACTCCCCCATAATCAATGCATGATTTCAGAAAATTCATTTAAGTTGGATGCCATATGCATAAATGATTCATGGTACCGGGCGGAGGCATATTCTCACGCATGGTGATAGCTTTCAGACATGCTTGACCTGTCCTTTCACATGTCACCATTTTATATACCATGTAATCATTGAAATGATGATCAGAAACAAATGTATGCACATTTGACATCCGGAGTTTAGCAAAAGGCATTCAATGGCTACACTCTCATATATACTGCTCAGATGTTCCAATACCATTCAGCCAAGCATTAATCATCCACATTGTTAGGAGCAACCAAGGGGTATTCAAAACTTCAAAATCACTGTCTGTCAAGATATGGCATTAACATCAAGATCAAAGAGCTTCAAACAAACACTTTATTTTCTCACCTTTGTCTTGAGTTACCTTTATTGACATTTTTAGATTCTTTGCTTTATTTCGCTTGTTGTCATCTTCATCAACAAGCTCCTTTCTTTCTCTCCTGCAAGAATTAGAATGATATCAGCTAGAAGAAATGGAAGCAGATCTAATCTTGCATTGAAGTCCTCTTGAGCTCCTTTCTTTCTCTCCTGCAAGAAATATAATGATATTAGCCAAAGGAGTTCCATTGAGATCCGAAATTCACATCTTATAGATAGCAGCATGTAAGGATATAAAAATACGAAGAACCCCATGCCAAAACCCTTCCAAAACTCCTTAGGATAAGAAGAGAAACTCTAAGGGTAATGGGGTAAAAGTTCAAACCAATCGATCCTCAAGATGGGTATTTTGACACCAACTGAGGAACAAGCAAAACTGCCTAAGATAGTTAATCTGAGCCCACAAATGCCAAACATGAATTAAACTCCATCTAGGCACATGGTGATACATTCAAACATTTGAATTCTTACCATGATTTCAGGGGTTGATGGTCATTATCAAACATGCACTGTAAAGAGCTCAATTCATGTCAATATCAATTCAATACAAATGAGAAGGCCAATATCAATGCTTTTCTTCCACAAGACAATCTCCTATGAGCTGCAAGTATGTATGATGAATTGCAACTATCAATTACAAGTGACTCACTCAAGCTGACATGAGTTCAAAATTAATTTCAGAAATTTCAGGTTTAGTCCAACTTGTGTAAAGAGTCAAGTCTATGCATATGCGGCACATGAAACACATAAGACTGCCTCTACAATCAAATTAGTATCAATTCAAGGACAAACCCATGTTTACCAAAGCATTACACCAAAGACTGGCCAAGTCGACTTAGGCCTCAACAAATGTCGACTTGAAGCACCCATGACCACGGATTGGCCTTAAGGCATTCCTCTATCAAAGTTCTCATATTGCAGACTTGAGTATCCAACCTTCCTTAGATCTTTGGAGTTTAGCAACACTTGAAGAAGAGCATTCCATGGCAATTCATTTTCTGTACTTGTGTCTTGAACATCCATCAGCTTCCAAGCTTTCCACTTGGCCTCAAGATAATCCTGCAACAAAGTTCTCATTTGGTTGCTTTGGGTACCCAAACCTTCTTGGGTCCCAGATGATTAGTTGCACCTCTAGTGGGTGTCTTCCACAGTTTTTGGGCATGCATATCATCAAAATACATTAAGGAGCAAACATTCATGGTATGCCCAAACTCACCACAATAATGACAACAACCAAGAGACTTCACAGAATTCTCATAAACATGACAATCAAATTTCTATGATTTGGCATGAATGTTATCATTATAAGCATGGAAATTTTTCTTCTCCACAACAGGATGAGCATGAAATTTTTGTGGGTTTGCAAAAGTATAATTATTTTTGACTTTGAAATTCTTTTTTTCATTTGCTTGCCAACACTATGACACATGGTGTCCTGACTTTCCACATGTAAAACAACCACCCCTTTTTCTTTTGGAAATAAGTTCATTTTTGCATGCTTTCAAATCATCCGATTTCATCAAAAAGTAATCATGCATCATATGACCAAGTTCACCACAATAAAAATACGAGATTTTCTTTATGGATGCATGTGTGTGTGCAACATGATTTTTCATGACATTCATCGTGACACCAACAACATTTTTAGCCCTTTGATGCAAGTTTTGTTTCTTTTTCAGACTTTCATTTGATAGCTTTGTTGTTTGAGGAACAAATTGATTTGAATACCCATTTGATGTGCTGGCTATATTAGAACTATGGATAAAAGATGTGTAGACTTTATTTTCAAAGTTCATTTTGTTCACAGGATTATAGCCCAGCCCCTCTTTTTAGAAATTCACCTTAGTCCCCAATATCTTGTTCAGATTTTCTTCCCCATTCACAAACTTACACAAAGAAGCATTCAGATCAAGAATTTCTTTTTCAAGTGAGGAAATGTACAATTCATAGGAAATGATCTCATTTTCACAAGAAATGACTTTTTCATTCAATTGAACATTGATGATTTGGTAGATTTCCATCTTTTGTTCTAACACAAGCATCTTGTCAGATTCATCAACAATCACAGATTTCCCTTTTTCAAGTTTTTCAAGATTTTTCAATCTACTTTCAAGCAGGGAGATCTGAATTAGCATTGCACTGTTCTCCTTTTTGAGTTCATCATTTTCATTTGCAAGTTTATCATTCATAATCAATTCATTGCAAATATCCTGATCAATTGAGTTTGATTCCATTTTGTTTCTTAGATCTTTTTCAGTTTTCTCCAATTGATTGATTTTATTCTTGAGGGCAACATTCTCATTTCTCAAACAGGCAATGATTTCTTTGTGACATTCAACATCATGCTCTGAAAGTTCATTCAACTTATCAAGCTCAGAACACTTATCATAAGAACCATTTTCATGGAGCATGTTTTCATATTTCTTTTTCAGTTTTCTATTTTCCGACTTGACTTTCTTATATTATTTTGCCAACTCATCATAAGCATCAACAAGATCTTCAAGAGTAAATTCTTCAGAATCTGAATTTACCTCTTCTGCATTTTTGTCACTTTGTTGATCTGTATCATCGGCCATGAGACATTTTTATCTTTCCTTCTCTTGAGTTTTGATCAGCCAGTCCATTAGCTCCTTCGCCGTCCTACAGGAAGATGCAAATGGATACTTGTTACTACTTACAGAAGCTTTCAATGAACTCAAAGCAGTAACATTATCATGATGCATCATTTTATCCTGATTAGACCACTTGGTCTCATCTAGAGGTAATATGTGTGGACCATGATAAATCAATTTCCAAAGACAAGGATTAATAGAATTGATCACCATACACAGTTTGCCTAGCCATGAATCAAAATTCAAACCAATGAAGATTGGCAAATAGTTCATTGATATATGTTCATTAGAAAAATTCATGATTGTGGAATGCACTGGGATCACTCTGTAGATCGCAAGATCTAGGGACAACAGAGCCTCGCTCTGATACCAATTGTTGGGTCCCGTAGTGCAGGAACACGGATCTAGAGGGGGGGTGAATATATCCTACTGTTAAAAACTATGACCAATTAAAAACACAAACTAGCACACATCGGAATTTACCAGATTGATAGGATTGAGGAAATTAATCTAAACAAGTTTAAACTTGATTCACTCAATCTCGCCGAGCTCACACGATAGCACAAACAGATATGATAGTGAACACACAATCACAAGAATCAAACCACAGGACACGGGGATTTTTAAGGTGGTTCGGGACCACGACGGGCTCCCTACGTCCACCCCTCACCAAACCGGTGAGGCTTCACTACACGCTACAAAATGTTGCAACACGGGGATGAACCCCAACACACACACACACACGCTACTTTCATAGTAAAACACACAAACGAGGCATTACCTCAACCTGCTGCCACAGCAGCACACACACACACATACACACACACAGGGGAACACACCCCGAACAATATACCTTACACGGAGATACAGCTCCGTCCACACACACGTAGGGCAATACCTACACAACCACACGGGGGAAAACTCCCAACAACACACACAGATATACTCCGCACAAATCGACACACATAAGACCACACACACACTCGGAGACCCCTTTCTCCGAACACCCACACAAAATATTCTATCAAATGTATATGTAACAATCACAAATATATGCTATGACCTTCCACACAAATTCTATAGATGTAAACTAGAAGAATGCATCAAGTATAAGGCTCCCCCTTCTTCATCAAAATCTGATTCTCCTTGCTCGTTGATGGATGATCATAATCTTGACATCATCTTCTTCCTCTCCTCTAGCCGCTTCTCTTTTCCTTATTCCAATCTCCTCTCTTCACCTAAAAGAGTAGATAGACATAATGAGTTCAATCTTTAAGCTAATCTCAAACAAGAATATAGACATGAGTGGTTTAGAGATTCCCCTCTTCTTCACCTATACAAAAGAATACATGAGCATTAGAGATGTTGTATCACAAAGATTGTAGCTCATATATATATATGCAAGAGAGAGTGAACAAGGAACATGTAAATTATTATTACACATCTTAGATGCCCATTCAAAACTTTGAACAATCTCAAACAAAATATATAGAAGTGAAAGATCAAGATTACTCCCTCATGAAATGCTTCTACGGGATGAAGAACGTTCTTGAAGTAATTTTGAAGAGATGCAACACGAACAGAGGTTGGATCTTGATTTCAGATGCTGCCTTCAGTTGTATATGATCTTGGGCCTTGATTCAAGCTTCTTCCCTTCAAATTCAGCTTCAGAGCAAGGTGGAAGAGGGCTTGGGTGCTTCAACTTCGAACCTGCACACACAAGGGTTAGAAGAAAACAATTTTCAGATCTAGCATCCTCTCCCTTAGGGTTTACAACTCAAGAGTTGTATATAAGTGTTTAAAATGGTCAAGGAACAGCCTAGGGACCAAATCCACGAATTAGGGAGATGTATAGGGCATTTGGAATTGATTGGTTGGACTTTCGGAGCAATAAAACGGCCGTCAAAAAGTGCGGCTCGAGGTCCGACCGGAATGGGTCGACCCTTGTGGTCGACCCTCGGGCAATCAGAAGTCAAACAGAACACATTTTGTGTTCTGTTTTACAGGGGTCGACCCTCGCACTGCCAGAAGCCAAACAGAACTAAAAATAAGTTCTAGGTTAAAGGGGTCGACCCCAGGGGTCGAGCCTTTCTGGCAGACTACACCAAAATGGGTCTGTTTTGATTCTGTTTGAACAGAACCTGAGAGGGTCGACCCCATGGGTCGACCCCTACGAGATTGGGCCTAAAAAACAACTAAAAACACCATCAATTCAATGGGAAACAATTGATTAAATGTTACCATCATCCCAGGAAGATCAACCATGATTTTTCATCCTGAAAGACAAGATAAAGCAAGGTGTTAGTTGACAATCAAGATCTTTACATCAAGCATTAACACTATGACCATGTTCACAATAAATTGCTTCATTGAACCTATTCCAAGAGTGAAAGATGGAACTTACAACATTGTTTTACCTGAGTTTCACATTGTCCTTAAATGCTTGTTCTTTTGTTGAATCGTTCATGTAAGAATCATGGAGTTTCAATATTGAATTACCATTGCATGATCAACAAATTTGGAATCAAGGTACGCATAATAATGTTGAGTCACATTCCATGTGATCAATCCACAAGCTCATCAAACCACATATCATTCCCTCCATTCATTTAGCATTACCAAAGTACACATTCATGATATGTGGCTCAATATGACATGATGCTCAATATGAGAGGCTCAATATGACACGATGCTCAAAATGACATTTATCCAAGTATGTTTTTCACAGAGGCTTCTCATTAAATACAAATCAATCTCACCAAGTGTAGAGACAATGTGTATGCAATGTTTGTGCTAACTTCAAAGCACGTATGCATCCACATGATGATAAGCCTTGTAGAATTACAATTCATCTACATGATGATAAGCCTTATAGAATTACAATGCAACCACATGATGATATCCCAAAAGAAATAGTTTATGATCATTTCCACAACTAGTTCAAGTGAAGAGCATTCACACACAAGGCTAAGCAACAAAGGTATTTTGTAATCATCAAAATCACATACACAACAACATCATTACACACACTCTTCTACACATTCAATGCTCGTATTGTGTTTCTATTCAGATCTTTAGCAAATCTTTGGCAGAAGATCGTTTGGTCATTCACGTCTTCTTTTATTCTGTAGTTATTTTGGGGAGGTAGATCTATTCAACCCCCCTCTAGATCCGCCATTATTAACCTATCGTTTGGTATCAGAGTAGGTTTCTCCATTATGTGGTCCAACGACCTAGGGAGATCAGCTGGGACCGTAGCCCGAGGCTTCCTATCCGAAGGGCACTCTGTCAATAGACCTCCATTCTTCGATGGTTCTAACTACTCATATTGGAAAAATCGTATGCAGGTCTTCCTCAGAGGGCAAGACCATGATACATGGAGGGTTGTCAGCATAGGTCCATTTCAGCTTCTTGACGATGAAAACATATGGACTAGAGAGCAGATCTGACAGTCCACTGTCAACTAGAGTGCTATGAATATAATGCAATGCATAATCCACCCAACTAAGTATTCAAGAATATCGATGTGCAAGTCAGCCAAAAAAATGTGGGATAAGCTTGAGCTCATTTATGAAGGTACATCAGAGATAAGAGAAATAAAAGCTAACATGTTAATCTCTTACTATGAAATGTTTAGAATGAGGCTAGATGAATCGATCTCTAAGATGTATGCTAGACTGACCCAATTGACCAATAGTCTGAAAGCTCTTGGTAAAGAGTACTCAGACAGTGACATTTTTAGGAAAATTCTAAGGTCACTTCCTCCTGTGTGGCACACCAAAGCCACTGTTATTGAAGATTCTAAAAATTTGTCCATCATGACTGTAGATGAACTAATAGGATCACTAATGACCTATGAATTGAATCTGAAAAGAAAAGAAGAGGATGTGAAGGGAAAGAAGCCCGTGGCTCTTAAAGCTTCACCTAACAGCAAGGGATCAAGTGATGAAAGTGAAACATCTAACGGTGAAGCAGACCCTAGTGAGTATGCATTACTAACTAGAAAGTTTCTCAAAATGGAAGGAAAAGTCAATGGAAGAAAAGGTCACAGGTAAATAAGAGTTCCAATTTCAAATCTGACGTTAATAAAAAAGTTGGTAATGTTATATGTTATCAATGCAGGAAACCAGGGCACATGAGAGGAGAGTGCCCAGAACTGATAAGAAAAGCCAACAAAACCAAGGGAAAAAAGTCAAAGGCTATGGTATGTACATGGAGCGACGAAGAAGAAGTGGATGAAAGTTCAACTGAAGAAAATGAAGAAGAAATATGCTTGATGGCCCGTGGAGATGATGAGGACGAGGTAATCTCCTTATCTGTGAATTTTACTATTCATGATTGGGAAGACGCGTATACTCAATTGCTTTATATGTGTGATGAATTCAAAAAAGAAAATAAAATGCCCAAAAAGAAAATAAATGCTCTTGTCCATGATAACACTTTGATAGAAAAGAATAAATCCTTGAAAAATTAGAATGAGTTGGATGATCTCAAAATGAAACTTCAAGAAGTTGATAAAGAGAATAAACTAATCCATGAAAAATATGAAGCTATTCAAAATGTAAACGCTGCTTTGCAAGAGAATACAGAGAAAATTGAGAAAGAGCTTCATGATAAACAAGCCACACTTGAAAAATTTGCAAAAGGGAAAGAGAATCTGGATGCCATGCTAGGAGTGAAGGTTAACTTCAACAAGGAAGGTTTAGGTTTCAATCCATCAGATAAAAAGGAGTTTAATTTAAAGATTGTGTCATTCACACCTGAACAAACTCCTGCAAAACTGTTCCACAGGAAAAAAGAAATGGCTCAAACCAAAATCAAAATACCAACTTGAAAAACTTTTAAAAAAAATCAATCAACGCACTAAAATGCACAGATAGGTCGACTAGAAGGCTTAATCAGGTCGATAGGGTCGCTATCTGTATACCAAACAGAAGCAAACCACTTGGCCCAGTCGATAGACATTCATCAACCCGATCAACAGGAAGAGAAACAGGACACAAAACAGAACCCAAAGGTTCCATTTTGGTCGACCGAACCACTACTGTAACGACCCAAGATCCAGATAGCGGGAATAACCTGATACCATTCGAATCCTGGCACGCCACCCACGAGTCGGAGGGCTCGGAAGGGTTAGAAAGGAGTGTGGAGGTACATCGAAATATGGAATAAAGCAGGAACATATATATAATTAATAGTTTAAATGAAAGAAATAAATTATATTTTCAATTAACTAAAATAACTATAGAGTCCGATCCAAATGAAAGTACAGTCTACAGGAAAGGAAACGTACTCAATGCCGAGCGAACACTCGGCCCGGCTAGCTGGCAACTACGAACCTCCACGCTTCATCTTCGAACCTCGAGGAGGAACCGCTACACCTGAAAAGTAGGGGGTGAGCCTCATCTCATTAGCTCAGTAGGGGTCCTGTGGAACCATACCACAAAACAACGGCGGTAAAGGAAATAGTGGTAATGAGAACAACATTAACATCGATAGTAGCAGCAACAACAATAACGGCGGAAGGAATAGCCGTAACACGGTAGCCGATGAAACCACAGCTCTATAAACTACTACTAATGACACAGAAAGCAAACCTCGATCTCCTAGTCAGGGGACTACCGAACTAACGAAAAACCCTAGCTAGACCGCCAGAAGAAATGTCACGACAGCTCTGTCATGAAGGCTGGGCCTCACAAGCGACGACCCACCCAATACCGTGCGGTCTGGGGAAACCGGTCACGACCTCGCAGTCGTAAACCCTACACCATCTAGGAAAATCCTCGGTAACCCTACCGAAACCCCTAGACCTTGACATTAGGAAAGCATGGGGAATCTACCAGAAGAACCACGTCTCGTAGATGAGAAATCGAAATTCAAGTCATGAGAATCCCACGTCACGTGACAGGAGTACCTGCCCTCCAGTAGTACGACTGGATGTATCCACTGACGTCTTAGTCGGCGCCCCAGGTGTCTCCCACGCTCCAAGTGAAATTGAGACACCGTACAAGTAACCACAGGACAAGGGTCTAGTCGGGGCCAGGCTCGTTAGCACACGTCGAAAGTCCCGGACCATGTGTGCACATGCGGACTGACTGCACTACGTCAGACCCTCTAGCTGGTTTTCCTCATGGCCCGGACCCGAGCCGCTACAGTGGGAGGCCCTATGGCAAACCAGCCTAAAAATTGTCTCTCTCAGGTGTAGCTCTCCAGCACTCCCGATGGGTAGGCACATGAGTGCCCAGGCAAGCTACGACTAGTGGGGGGTAACTAAATGTGAACACTCTCCGTAGAGAGGAAATCACGGAAGGTCACGCACACACCCATTGTGAGTAACATGGAGTACTAGGTGGCTCGGGGCCACCAGACTCAAGATAGTCATCTAGACCTACTAAATCCTATGGTCCTTGAGTCATGAGACTCAGGTCAAGACCGTTGTACAGGACAACTCCATGCCATCAATCTGCCCTACATCCTAGGGTCAGAAACCATGGTTAAATAATCCTTAAGGTGGTCCATAACCGCCAAGCTTAATCCCTTTCCAAGGTAAACCTAAGAAAACCCCCAGCCCTAGGCTGGGACTTGAACTCATAGTTCATAGGCCATACGCATGGCCCACATTGAAACAACTTGCCGAGAAAGCCAACGGTGTGCAGGAATAGCCCTCCACATTCATACCGATCCATAGTGACTCGATCTAGTGAATATACGAAAGCCGGGAATGTTGCGTCTCTCCAAGTGATTTTGATGATAACAAAATCATGGACTTAGTTTCCATCTCGTGCCGTGTCAAAGTAATCAAGAGTTAGCATTGAACATGTTTAAGGCCATTTTGTGTAATGACAAATGCTCAAATATTTTGAGCCTTCCAAATGCATAAACTAAGCAAAATCAAACCAAAAAATGAATGGATTAAATGATGACATAAAGGTCTTGTCATATGGATATGTTTCATTGGACTAACAATCCGTTTTTGTAGGTTTTCCAGAGTTCGGTCGACCAATGGGCGTGGTTCGGTCGACCAATTTTTCCAGGGATCAGAACTCTGTAAAAGTTACAAAGTTCGGTCGACCGATTGAGGATTTCGATCGACCGAAATTTTCAGGGATGAAAAATCTACATGGTTTTATAGTTCGATCGACCGACCAGAGATTTCGGTCGACCGAACCCCTCGAGGCAGCAATTGTTGACTTTTTAATTCTTCAATGTGGGAAGCCCTTTCCTTTGGTTTCTTTAATACCAAAGCCACCAGACATGCCATAATTTGTGGATCTGTGTTTTGGCATGTCCCTTGACCACCCAAGTTGTATAATAACATCTCTTTGGGTCAAGAAACCATAATTGCTTAAAGGGATCAAAGGAAGGCTATCAAGGGAGAAAGAGGGTTGTAGGAAGAACTCCGTGAACAGTATTTCGTCCAAGCATTCTTCATCAAATCTTAAGCATTTGCAGATTATCCTAAAGGCATTCAAGTGGAAATCGAGTGGAGAAGCAAGCTTCATTAAAGATCTTCATCATCCACTAAGGGGGAGCCTGAATCTGAAGTTTTCATTTGTGTTTCTATTTCTAATTTCCATTGAGCTTCAAGTGTAAGTTCTTGTAATCTTTAAACATTTGTGTGTGTGTGGATCTACTCAAATCCGTGTATGTGTGTGTGGTTTCCTTCAGATTCGTGGTTGTTTCGGTGCGTCTGCACCTTCGTGGGAGTTCTGAACTCCTTACGAGTGTGTGTGTGTGTTCTGATCTTGTAATTCTTTACAAAATAGTGTATGAATCCTCATAGTTTGTGAGGGGTGGACGTAGGTTACCATCGTTGCATCCCAAACACCTTAAAATCGCTATCTATCATGTGGTTTGGTCCTTTTCATCTACCCCCATTCTCTGTGATTGATATTACATATTATCTCTTCCGCGTTTGATCTTTTAGATCTTGCATAATCGATCATTTCAGTGATAGATCCTTGGTATATCAAAAGGTGGGTTTGAATTGACAAGGCCAATCTTGTCAGGAAGATAACACCTTGCGTGAGTAGAATCTTCAGATTCATACCTCCGCCACAATACCAAGGATCCGCTGTGTGTGATAGATTTTGATAGATCTAATCGTTTACATAATAGATCTAGTTTCTAAAGGGCTATTTCATCATATCTGTTCAAAATCGGGTAAAAGTTTCTTAAAATTCGTAATCACCCGATTCACCCCCCCCTCTTGGGTGTCATTGATTGCGGGACTTCAGGGAACACGCGGGGTCACCAGGAACTTGAAAACCCTTGGGCATGCTAATCGAGGTAACATGGTACCTCCGGACACCCAAAAATACGGTCACGGTACCCCCGGGGTGTCTAGGACATCCTTAGGGCCATAGGTCAACCAATGGGTCACAACTGGGTGGACCGGGGGCCAAAACGGGCCAAGACAAGGGATTTCGGTCGACCAAAACCCCTGGGTCTGTCGACCGGCCCTAGATGGCCAGTCGACCGGCCAACCCCCTAGGAGCCTGGCCTTGGTCGGTCGACCGAACTGGCCAAGTCGGTTGACCAAACTTGCTAGAATGCCCTCCCGTGGCGAGTGCTATTCAGTCGACCAGACCCAACCGATCGGTCAACCGAAAACCACAGAGAGCCCGTCAAACCAAACGTAAGGGTTCGATTCCATGCCCCAATCACCCCTAGGTGATGGGGGAAACTTGGGGAATCCATTCCCCGGCCTCTGGACCACCAAGAGCGGCCATTCAAACCCCAAAAACGTAATCAAAATAGAAAATCCACTGCTCACCCTAAAATCATGCATTTTAACCCCCGGCGTGAAATAAAACCCTCTCGGCCTTGCCTCGGCCTATAAAATATGTGAAAATAAAGTACAGAGGTTAGGGAACCATCCCCCTACCTCCACTAAAGTTTCTTGCGCCAAGGATACCGTTTCCACGTGAAACGCCACTTGAAACGCCGTCGGGTTCACGAACTCGCGAACGAACACCATTGTGCCTCCACCGCCTTGATCCTCGTCCCATCCTCATAGTCCTAACCCTCACACTACCTCCACCTCTCCCACCTCCACCTCCATCGGCTGCCCAGGGAAGAGGGGGAGGAAATAGAAGAGAGAGAGTGAGAAAGAGAGAATGAGAGAAAGAGAGAGGGTGGGGGGTTTAAATAGAAAACCATTTCTGGATTTTGAAAATATGGAAAATACAAAATTAGGGTAAAATCATCCCCATGATCCTCGGAAAATGCATAATGCGCCTGAAACATCCCTTAGCCAGAGAACACATTGGCTCACCCTACACAGGGTTCCGCAGGCTCGACAGCCAAAAACCTGGGTAAATCGTAAAACATGATCCCAGACTCGCAAAGGCGCTCCGAACTCATGAATTCTGATCGGAAAAAAATCCGGGGTGTTATAGTCCTCCCCTCCTTACAGAAATTTCATCCTCGAAATTTGAGGCAACTACTAAGGCATAGGGGAAGAACAACACACCTAGCTAGCAACGCTCCCAGAGCTCCAGTAAAAACCTTGACTCTCGTGAAAGCACTTCTCCTGAGGGACACAACCATACTATATCACAAAAAGAAACATCTCGGTCACAACCCAATACACACCGATTCTTAGAGCGAGCAAGGCACACAAAAAGAACACAAGTCTGGCATCACCTCAGCCACAACGGCGATCCAACCACGGCATCGCTGCCACCATCTCGCTCACCAAGGAGACGCAATCCTAGTCACGAGAAATCACCATCGATCAATCCCATGCTCGACGGACCAATCATACATCAGCTTCCCTACCTACTGACTGAACTCACTCCCTACACAAGGGACAACCATCACTGAGCCTCAAATAGCAAACATAGTTATCTCAACTGACTGCCACACATTTGTTGGCTCTACGCTATGAACCATCTCATACCTGGCAAGCCGAATGCCTATTACAACACTAGACCAACTCCGGTCCAAACACAAACATTCACAACTGCCAGATCCAGTCTAGGAAAAGCATATCTCATAATCAGCCACCAAAAGGCCTTGCTTGCACACGGCTCTCGCCGTTCTCAACTCACTACATCCGGCCACCAGTTACTCATCAACGGAAAACCTTCGCTCACTCAGCTCCTGCTTACGTGCTCCTTCACCAAGCCTATTGGATCTCCATGTTGATTTTGGTAATTGGGTTTTAAAGATGACAAATTGTGTGTGCATATTGTGATGATAATGGAAGAATGTTTTCTAACCAAGGTTGTGTTTACTTTGCTCATACTTGGTCAAATTCAAGAGAAAAAGTCGTTTGAAGTCGACTTCAGAAGCCAACAAGTCGACTTTAGCTCACTCGCCATCTGAAGAAGCTAAGGGTGACAAATAGCTACTTACGAGTGTCAAATAAGTCATAAGGGTGACAAATGACTCTACACGGGTGTCAAATAAGTCATAAGGCTGAAGAGTAAGAGAGAGGGTTGAAGGGTGAAGAAAAGATGAAGTCAAGTTGACTTGGATGAAGGCAAGTCGACTTTGTTTTAGTTCAACTTCAAAATCCAGTCAGCTGACCTTAGTCAAAGGTCAAACCCAGTCAAGAGGACCCATTAGATTTGAAGTCAATGCAAGAGCTCACAAGATACCTGAAGTCAATGTAAGAGCTCACCAGATACCCGAAGTCAACGCAAAAGTTCACTAGAAGACTCTATCAGCTGAAGAAGTCAAGAAGTCAAATAGAAACTATTGCTGACAAACGGGTTTCAACGATGAAGAAAATTTCACAGTGAAATGCATGAGTAACAAGGCTGACAAATTGGTAAGTAGTGGTGAAAAATAGAAGATAACGACGATAAAAGAGCAGTTAGTGGTGACAAATGGGTCGCAGGGCGACGGCTCTTGAAGCAGAGACAAATAGTTCTAAGGCAATGGCTTTAGTCTGAATAAGGCTGACAAATAGATATTTAGTGGTGACAAATGGCCCGTTGACCTACCAGCAAACGCCCTCCACCACGCCCTTAAACCCTCTCATCCTCTTTCATCCCTCCATCTCGCTATCAACCTCCACTACACCTTCACCTATGCCTTCTAAACCTCCCATCATCTGTCGTCCATCCGAGGCCCCATCCACCTCCACCATGCCTCTACCAATGCCCTCAAAACCCCTCATTATGCACTATCCATTCGAGGCCCCATCCACATCCACTCCGCCTCTGCCAAACGAACCGATCATCACCCACCATCCATCTCTGGCCCCATCCACTTCCACTGTGCCTCCACCTAACAAACCCCTAATCAGAACCCCTACACCCATCGTCACCCCTACCTCACTAACTGTTCCTCCGCCACCACCCCTCAAAACCTTACTAAAACCCACACCTAACCCCATAGAGGTGCAAAAACAGCAAGCAATGGTGCGCTGGAGTGGGAGGATCTTCCATCGGGTGTTCCCCTAGAATAGTCAGACCCCCGAGCAGTCCCAGCCAGAGAAAGGCACTGAAGATCAGCCAGAAGAATCCATCCCCGAGACACAATATGATCTGTTGAAACACTTGGATAAGACACCCGCCCGGATCTCCATCCTTGAGTTGCTTAAGAGATCCACATCCCATCAAGAAGCTTTAAGGGAGTTATCTCCAGAAGGTCATGGTGAATGAGGACCACCCTGTGGAGAAGATCTCGGCGGTACTGGCGCCGACGAAGACACAACCAGCTATCACGTTTCATGACCATGAGCTTGCCCCCAAAGAGGCTCGAAAATATGCACTATGTGTTTCAATAAAAATCAATGGGGTGCCTGTGGATCCATGCTTGGTGGACACGAGTGCATCTATAAATGTGATCTCTATAAGCACCCTCCAGTTGTGTGGAATTTACATAGAACAGATAAGGCCCTCACCTATCATAGTCACGGCCTATGACAATAGCAAAAGGCCACCAAAGGGGATGATTACCTTGAGTGTATAATTGGGCCCTGCGTCAATCTCCACAGAATTCCATATCCTCGATATGGATCCCACATTCAAGGCCATACTAGGTCGCCCCTACATTGAAGTCATGAATGTTGTGCCATCCACAAACCACCAATGCCTGAAGTTTTCATACAATGGGTGGATTATCAAAGTGATCAGTATGCCCATCTTTCATACGGTGGATGCTATTAATACCTCTCTACCCTCTGTTTGGCCATCTCATCGACCCATACTGTCGCTGCTGGACGTGTATGACCCCTGCTGCACCCCGTTAACACAAGAGAAGCCGCTTCCTACGCCAACATCACGTCTCCCTTTCCGTTCTAAAGGATGGGAGATTATGAGGAATATTGGCTACCAACAAGGCAAAGACTTAGATTTTTCTGAGTCTACTATGGAGAACACTTTCGGCATTTTTTCTCTCTAGATTCTAGAGTGAGAGACTCTGGTTCACATTTTCCCGCGTTCTTGGATTTCCTCCCTCCCAGCCGGCTATGGCCGGTGCGGCGGGGTTTCCTTCTGGTTCTTTCATGCAGGGGCTCCATCGGAGCTAGCAGGGGGCAGAGATCGTCCAGGGGGCAGATCGTCCTCTTCTGGCGAAATCTTCCGGCGATCCTTTGCTCAAGTTATCATGGAGAAACCAAGGTCTGCATCAATTTCTATACCGATTAAGGAACCTTCTTTCACTGAGCAAGGAGAGCCAGCTGTATATTTCTCCAAGGCAGATCTTCAAGTTTCTTTACAGGTTCTTTCCTTTGCAATCGTGGCAAAGTGCTCATACGGTAGGCCTTCTTTTGCTGAAATAAAATCCTACCTGGTGCAGCGATTGGCAATATCAAATGGTTTTATTATAAGCAAGTTAAATCCCAGACATCTCCTTATTAGATTTGACATAGAAGAGGATTTCCTGAAACTTCTCTTACAGAAAAACCTGTACATAAATGGTTTCCTATTTCGATTTTTTCGGTGGACTCCTAATTTTAATTTTGAAATGGATCCGCCGACCGTTCTGGTTTGGATTGGATTTCCTGCGCTCCCGGCTAATCTATACCATGAAGATTGCCTGCGGTCCATTGCTGGAAATTTTGGCCCAGTTTTACGAATTCATGAGAAGTCATTAGCCTTGACAGACACCTCAGAGGCCCTTGTATGCATAGAAATGGATATTCAAGCCCCGCGTCAGGAGAGATTGTGGATCGATCTGGATGGAAAAGGATATTGGCAGACTGTCAATTTTAATCGAGCACCAGCTCTTTGTTCTTTTTGCCATAAACTTGGTCATACTGCTGAATTTTGCAAGAAGAAGCTTGGGAAGGCCAGTCGTCAGCCGACTGTCACAAAGAACCTTACTCTGGCCTTTAAGCCTCGGCCTTCTGGTCCCCATGTTTTAGAATCAAATGGTTCTAAAAAGGCACTAATTGCAGATCCACAACATGTTCGACAAGTGGTTTCAGAGGAGAATAGATTTGTAGCATTACAAAATGTTGATGAGGTACTTATAATTCACTCATCTGAATTTCCCCAAGCAAGCAAGGAAGATGCTCAGGAACAAACAAGCAGAATAAATCAAAGTTCCAATAAGTTGAAAGTCAATACAGAACTAAATACTGAGGTAGACAAGCAAGTTATATCTGATAGAAAAGTTCAGCAGGTACAAGAGGAAACTCTATTATGTCAGAAGGATATTTCAAATCCTGAATGCAGTAAGCACCAATCGGTTAAAGCCAAGAAGAATATAGACTCTTCAAGCAATTTCAGTTTCCCTGCTACTGAATCCTCTTCAATTTTATCAAGAAGATATTCTGAATGGCAAGGGGATTCTGAACGGCCAGACATCCAGAAGCTATCAGAGATTGGAAATTCTATTGCTGAAAGGGCTGAAAGTGATAATTCCTTAATGCAATTTGTTGAAGTAGGAAGGGAGGCCCTTGCTGGAAGAGCTCTTTCAAAAAAGGGGATTATCACACGATCTAGAGCCAGATCGGTTGAAGCTCAACCACAGGAATTCCAATGTTAAACACAACCCTTATTTGGAATATCAGAGGAGTAGGGAACCAAGGTTCTCGGAGATGTTTAAAGAAGCTGATTCAAATTCATAAAGTGGACCTAGTTGCTATTAGTGAGCCAATGTTGGATGCAGAGAAAGCTATGAAGCTTGGAAGGTTTATAAAATTGGCAAAATTTGCTGTCAATTCCCTAACTGATTCTAAAATCTGGGTTTTTTGGCATGACAGCTTTAGGCTGGATGTTCTTGGCTCATCTGCCCAGCATATTACTTTGGGTTTAAAGGAGGATAATAGACTTAATAGTCTCTTTTCCTTTGTGTACGCTTCCTGTGATTCCCATCTTAGACTTGATTTGTTCAATGAGTTAGTTACTTTTGCTGGTACAGTGACTGTCCCTTGGATAATAGGAGGGGACTTTAATTGTGTTTTGAAGCCTTCAGAAAAGAAGGGTGGAAGTTTTCCCTCAATGGCCAATATGGCTGAATTTAATGCCTTTGTTTGCTCAGCAGGGCTCATGGATGCAGGCTATGTTGGTGAATCAATGACTTGGAATAATAACCGAACTGGAGCTGCAAACATCAAAGCTAGACTGGATAGGGTCTTTATTAATACTGAATGTCAAAATGCTTTTCCCCAGTTGGTTGTGAAGCACTTAGCAAGAGGTCCTTCTGATCACACCCTGATGTTATTGTCATCTTATAATTCTTCTCATGGTCCTTCCAGGTTCATTTTCCAAAAGATGTGGTGTACTCATAAATCCTTTAATCAAGTTGTAGCTGATGCTTGGAAGCAGTGTACTGTTCAACATCCAAATGCAATGATAAGATTATCTACCAAATTAAAGGTTGTGAAAATGTCTCTTAGCCAATGGAATAAGGAGATCTTTGGAGATGTGACAAAGAATGTTAGATTAGCAGAGCAGGAAGTGGAAAAGAAACAAACTGAATTTGATATCTCTCCTTCAATTGAAAACAGATGTAAATTGAATGCTGCTATGGCAAATTTCCATCAGGCTTTGTATAGGGAAGAAATTTTCTGGCATCAAAAATCCCGCACAGATTGGATTGAAAGTGGGGACAGAAATACATCATATTATTACACTCTTGCTCAACAAAATTGAAGAAGAGGATTTATCTGTAGGTTAAAGCTGGATGAATCTGATAATTGGTGTGAAGACCAAGCTATTCTTGGAGCTTTTGTCCAAGGTCGTAATATTCTGGACAATGTTGCTATAGCAAGACAACTTATGGGAGATATTGATAGGAAAGTAAGGGGTCATAATGCCATTGTCAAGCTCGATATGGCCAAGGCCTATGACAGAATTGAGTGGGACTTTTTACTGGCAGCCCTTAGGAAATTTGGTTTCAATACTAGATTCACTTCTTACATTGGAATGATTCTAACTAACTGTTGGTTTTCAGTCAATTTCAATGGCAATATGGCAGGTTTCTTTAAATCTAGCAGAGGTATTAGACAAGGTGATCCTCTTGCCCCATATCTTTTTATTCTAGCCTCGGAAGTACTAAGCAGGGGATTGACTGTACTATTCCAATCAGGAGCTTTGAAGGGTTACAATGGGCCTAAAAATATTACCCAAATATCTCATCTGCTGTATGCGGATGACACATTTATTTTCTTGAATGCTAGCAAACACAACATAGCAGCACTGCTGCATTTTATCTCAAGATACGAAAATAGCTCAGGGCAGAAAATAAATGTTGGCAAGAGTAGCATAATTGTTTCAGACAAAGTCCCCCTATCAATAAAGCAATCTATACAACTACAGACTGGTTTCAGAATTGCTTCTACTAGTTTTAATTACCTTGGTATTCCAGTGAAGAAAGGAAGATACACATGCCAGGATTTTAAGTACATTGTGGATAGAGTTCAGCAGAAGTTAGAGGGATGGCAATCCAAACTACTCTCACAGGCTGGGAGGGCAATTCTCATTAACTCTGTCCTCCGAAGCATTCCAATATACCTGGCATCTGTTTGCTTCTGTCCTAAGTCAATTATCAATGCCATTGACAGACTCTGTGCCAACTTTTATTGGCAGGGTTCCAAAATTCTGAGGCGTTGCCATTGGATCTCCTAGAAAAAAATCCAAATGCCTAAACTGGAAGGGGGCCTTGGTATTAGAGATCTTAATCTCACCCAGTTGTCGCTGGCTACTAAATGTCTGTGGAGAATTATTCAGGGGTCTTCTCTTTGGTCTCAGTATGCCAGACAAAGGTTTGTTAAAACAAATCTTTTCGACTGCACAAGACCTTTTCCAGCTGGGATGTCTCAAGGTATGTTTCAGCAAGCTAAGAAGTTAATCATAAATAATTCTAGATGGATAATTGGGGATGGTAAGGAAACAGACTTTTGGAAGGATAATTGGACTGGCAGAGGGCCGTTAATCAACAATATACCTTTAGGCAATTTCAATAATATACAGAGGCAGCCAAAGCTGACAGTTAGAGAGGTTTTTCTTGATCCAAACCATCCAGTTTGGTCCCTACTCAGTAATTCCTCACTGCTACCTAAAGTTCAGTTGAGTAACAGGCCAGATCATTGCATTTAGACTGGTACAGTAGGTGGTGACTTTAGTGTTCAGTCTGCAAATAATCTGCTGAGACAAAGAGGTATTCTAAGGTAGCCTTGGGCCAAGTTATGGCACTCTAGCATTTCTCCAAGGGTAGCTAATTTCTACTGGAAGCTGCTTCATAGAGCAGTTCCAGTTGATGGCAGAATTTCTGAGTGTGGAATTTCCTTAGTCTCAAAGTGCAGTTGCTGCCTACTCCCTTCTCAGGAGGATTTAGATCACCTGTTTGTTAAAGGAGATCTAGCTTCTGCTTTATAGAAATGGGTCTCCCCCTTGATTAGTACCAAAATTAATCTGAGTGAGCACATTACAATTCGTGGCTGGAATATTTTGACTGGCTCCAAGCTGCATTCAGCATTCAGCTATTCTGGTATGCATGCTGTAGTTCTAATTGTATGGGAGATTTGGAAGGCAAGATGTTCTGCCAGGTTTGAAAATGTGACCATCAACATTCCAAGTATCAAGAGGAAAGTGGTGGCAGGCCTCTCTCAAGCCCTTGATAACCATTCCTTTCCAGATAGTAGCTCGGTAGATCAAATAAAAATCCTGAATCAGTTCCAACTGTTCCCGAAGATTATTTCAAGGAGGATGCCAATGATTGTTTCATGCAGTCTAGCTCCTCTTCATTTTACTCTTCATGTAGATGGAGCTTCAAAAGGGAACCCGGGAAATTGTGGAGGTGGTGGTTGTGTTAGAGATTCAGCAGGAAACATGATCATCAACTTTGCCTTTTATTATGGCTTTGGGAGTAGTTTCCTTGCAGAAGTAAGGGCTCTCTATGATGGGCTGTCAATAGTTAATAAGGGAGGACTGAAAGTAGCTGTAATTTTTTCAGATTGTGCCTTTCTAGTGGAATCCATCCATAAGAAGAAAGTTCCTAGCTGGACTATCTATCCTTGGTGGAGTGAAATATTGGAACTTATATCCTCAAGTGGCTGTCCGGTGAGACATGTTTATAGGGAAGGCAACCAGCTGGCCGATGCATTGGCCTCTTATGCTAGCTCTTGTCAGTCAAACTCCATTTTTACCCTTGTAAGTGATCTGCCCAAAATGGTGAGGGGAGTTTATAGGATGGACAAAGGAGGCTTACCTTCCTTTATTTTCTGTAAATAGAGTTTTTGGCATCTTTTTCCAGCTTTGGCAACTTTATACAGACAGGGGAATGACCCAAAGATCATATATCACGCGCATACTAACTGCATCAACGCCACTCGGGTAGCGTCGACGCGTTTGCCTCCAGAAGCCCAAGGCAGAAATCTGTCTTCAGATTATCTTCACTCAGCGTCGACGCCACCAGCGACTAGCGTCGACGCAGCGGCTGCCTGAAGCTTTAAACTGAAAGAAGCCTTAGAAGCAATCCTCACACAGCGTCGACGCTTCCAGATGCTAGCGTTGACGCACCCAGTCCCAGACAACACACAGCGTCGACGCATCCAGATGCTGGCGTCGACGCACTAAGTCCCAGACAAATGTTAGGGCAGAAGAACTGGATAAAGGAGGCTTGCTTTCCTTTCGTTTTTGTAAATAGAATTTTTTGGTATCTTTTCCAGCTTTGGAAACTTGTACAGATAGGGGAAACCCCCAAGATCATGTACCTCCTTTATTCAAAAAATCTAATAAAATCTGGGGGAGTGAGAACATGTTCCCCTGCTGGGGGGATATGCACTCGACTAGTTGATGATTCTGAGGGCCGGTGTTGATTAAAAAAAAAACAAGGCAAAGACTTGGGGACACATTTACAAGGAAGACTTGTTGAGTATATCCAGGTGATTTTGATGATAACAAAACCTAGGTTATGTGTTTTCTCACGTGCTATCTATTAACAATCAAGTTCGACCTTCATACGCATTTAATGCCTAATGTCATATGCAATGTTTAAATGCTTAATCTCTTGTAAATGCATAAATCAATCTTAGTTTCTAAACCACCCAGGCTAAGTTTAAACCCACTCACCTTGATTGGAACAAGGTAGCCATAAACTGTTTCGTTCATGTATTATATTGCATTGGCTAACCTCTTTGATTTTTGCAGGAATCCCAGCCAGCGGTCGACCGCCAGTTAGGAGCGGTCGACTGGTTTTTCCAGAAGTAAACGAGTAATTTTTGAAAAATTTCGGTCGACCGCTAGCTCCTACCGGTCGACCGCCAGTCTCGATGCAGCCCTTTTTGACTTTGTTTTCTACAACGTGGGAAGCCCTCTTCATTGGGTTTGTTTAATCTAAAAGTCACCAGATTCACCATGACTTGTGGATCTGATCTGTGGCATGTCTCTTGACCACCCAAGTTCTATAAATAATCTCATTGGGGTCAAAAACCTAAGTGATTGAAGCAAGAACAAGGGAGGCCATCAAAGGAGAAGGAGGGGTGCACTGTAGCTCCATGAGCAGTGCTTCATGCAAGAAGTTCTTCATCCAAGTGCAAGCTTCTCAAGCTGATTTGCAGGCCATTCAAGTGAAGATCGAGCTGGGAGCTAGCTTCATCCAATACCATCTTCATCCACTAAGGGGGAGCTTGAATCTGTGTCTTCATTTTTATCTTTTCATTCCACTCTTGCTGAGCTTTATTGTGTGTTCTTGTAATATTGAAACACCTGTGTGTGTGTGGATCTACGCAGATCCGTGTGTGTATGTGAAAGTGATCTCTTTGCTCTTCATGGTTCTTTGTGATTCGGTGCTTGTGCACCTTCATGGGAGTTCTCAACTCACACGAGTGTGTGTGTGTGCTTTGATCTTGTAACCTTCTACAAGATAGTGTGTGAATCCTCACAGTCGGTGAGGGGTGGACGTAGGTTGCAGTTGTTGCATCCGAACCACCTAAAAATCATGGTCTTCTATGTGGTTTGCTCCTTATCTTCTACCTCCATTCTGCTCTAGCTCTTTTGCATATTGTATCATCATCTAGTTTCCTTGTTTAGATCTAGTTTTATTAACCTTTTACGGGAGATCTCTGGTATATCAAAAGGTAGCTTCTGATCGACAAGGTTAGTCCTGTCGAGAGAAAATACCTTGTGTGAGAGAATCTTCGGATTCCTGACTCCGCCTGGTACCAAAGAACTGCTGTAGGGGTTGATTTAGCCAGATTCTTTTTGTTATCCATCAGATCTCTACTTGTTTGTTGCTTGTTCTTAATACGTGTTTTAAATCGGGTAAAAGTTTATTAAAATCTGTAATCACCAATTCACCCCCCCTCTTGGGTGTCATTGATCGCGGGACTTCAATTGGTATCAGAGCTAAGGCTCTATTTCTTTCAGATCTAACGATCTAGAGTAAGATCCAGATCAATGGCAAACAAGGGTATGATGCCTGAGGGTCACTCCATTCATCGTCCTCCATACTTCGATGGCTCAAATTACTCCTATTGGAAAAATAGAATGCATGTTTCTTGAGAGCCCAGGAGTATGAGATCTGGAGAGTTGTGGACAAGGGTCCTTACAAACTCTCTGACGATGAAGAGAAATGGACACCCGAGGAAATTAAAAAATGCACTGTCAATTTTAATTCTATGAATATTATGTAATGTGCTATACATCCTAATGAATTTTCTCGTGTATCCATGTGCAGCTCAGCGAAGGAAATGTGGGACAAGTTGTGTCTCATATATGAGGGAACCTCCGAGGTCAAGGAGACCAAGGCCAACCTACTCGTCAGAGACTACGAGCTATTCAAGATGAAATATGAAGAATCTATCTCTGAAATGTTTGCAAGGTTAACTGAGATTACCAATGGTCTCAAGAGTCTCGAAAAGAATACACCAATTCCGAGCTCGTAAGGAAAGTGTTGATATCACTTCCATCGGCGTGGCATACAAAAGCCACAGTAATTGAGGATTCGAAAAATCTGTCCACACTCACTTTGGACGAGCTCATAGGGTCACTCATGACCTATGAAATAAATATGAAGAGAATAGCCGAGGAAGATACGAAGAAGAAGAAGGTAATTGGATTGAAAGCTCATCAATCTGATGAAGACCTTCAGAAGAAGAATCCAACGAGGGAAGCAATGAAGAAGAAGACTTGGCCATGATAACTCACCAAGTAAGGAGATTCTTGAGAAAGAAGAGGAATTTCAAGGTAATTTCAAAAAGGGGCAAAGGAAGCCCATTCAAACCAAGGGCGAGTCAAGCAAGCCCAACAATGTCATTTGCTATGAATGCAAGAAGCCCGGACACATGAGAGGAGAGTGTCCAGATCTGAAGAAGAGGTTCAAGAAGGAGAAATTTAGGAACCCAAAAGCAATGGTCGCTACATGGAGCGACGAAGAGGAAGAGCTGTCCGAAGAAGAGGTCGGAGAGTTCATGGAGAGCCTGTGCCTCATGGCACATGAAGATGATTCGACGAAGGTAAATTCTGACCCTGATTTTATTTCCAATGAACAATGGGAGTCGGAATATAAAAAACTGTATACAAAATACAAGAAAATCAGATCTGAAAATAAAACTCTCAAAAATAAAATTGACGATTTGTCACAAGAAGATATCTTTGTTAAATTTGAGAAACTGGAGCAAGAATGGCTCGAACTAACAGAAGAAAAAGAAAGTCTGCTACAAACAATTTCAGATTGTGAAAAAGCCAAAGACGAGTTATCTTGCAAAATGTCTGAAATGGAGAAAGTGTGTGGAAAAATGAAAATTGAAGAAAAAATTCTGAAATCCACAAATTCAGAACTTGAAAAGAAAACTGTTAGTTTTGATAAAGAAGTGGCTGAACTTCAGTCCACCTTGTCAAGGTTTGTAAAGGGCAAACAAAATCTAGATAACTTGTTGGGAGTTAAAGTCAAATTTTAAAAAGAAGGATTGGGATACACTCCCCAAAATAAAAAATCCTTTGAGCATAAGATCACTACATCCTTTGTTCATGAAAAAGAAAACAACCATGCTTCATGTTCCAACTCTAAGCCAAAACATGTCCAACCCAAACCACGATAATTTCAAAGAAAGTTTGCACCTGTTAATTGTTATCATTGTGGTAGATTTGGTCATGTTGTTGCAAATTGCTGGTTCAAACAAAACTTACCAAGAAATCATGCTCTTTGGACCAAGAAAAGATATGCACAGAATTGGACTAACTCCTACGACCCAAACTAGCTTGGGTACCAAAATCATTTGCATGAGAATGTTGTTTCTTGTAGATATGTCTTGAAGCCAGGGGGAGCAAATGGTACTTGGATAGCGGCTGTTCAAGATATATGACAGGGGACAAGAAGGTGTTCTCTACACTACAAGACAAGGATGGAGGTTCAGTTGCTTTTGGAGACAAGGACAAAGGTAAAATCATTAGAATCGGCAATATAGGTAAGAATTCTGAAATTCTTATCGAGAATGTGCTTTTGGTGAAAGGCTTAAATCACAATCTCTTGAGCATTAGCCAGCTGTGTGACAAGGGTTTTAAAATTATTTTTGAAGAAACCCATTGCCTTGTCATAAATAAAACTTCAAATGAACTCAGATTTATCGGCAAGAGAAGCAACAATGTATATACTATTGATCTTGATGATGTTTCCCGTGATGATGTGTGCTTGGTAGCAAATAATCTGGATAATGCATGGCTATGGCACCGAAGACTAGGTCATGCTAGTTTTGGAGTAATCTCCAAGTTGTCTAAACATGACTTGGTGAATGGCTTGCCAAAGTTAAAGTTTGAAAGTGATAAAATCTGTGAGGCTTGCACAAAAGGCAAGCAAACATGCATATCTTTCAAAAATAAAAATATTGTTTCCACCTCACAGCCTTTGGAACTCTTGCATCTTGATTTGTTTGGCCCAACTAGGACATCCAGCCTAGGAGGGAAATCCTATGGTTTTGTGATTGTTGATGATTATTCCAGATTTACATGGGTGCTATTTCTATCCAATAAAAATGATGCATTGATGGAATTTTCAAGTGTTTTGCAGGAAAATCTAAAATGATAGAGGCTACCTTATCACTACCATCCAAAGTGATCATGGTGGTGAATTTGAAATCATGATTTCACAATTTCTATGAAGAGCACGGGTATACGCACAACTTCTCATCACCAAGGACGCCCCAACAAAATGGAGTGGTGGAGAGGAAAAATAGAACATTGATAGACATGGCACGAACATGTTAAGTGAAAATTCTCTACCAAAATACTTTTGGGCTGAGGAGTAAGTACAGCGTGTTACATCATCAACAGGGCAATGGTAAGGCCCATTTTGAAGAAAACTCCATATGAGCTCTACAAGGGTAAGAAACCGAATATTTCCATCTTAAACCCTTTGGATGTTCGTGTTTCATCCTGAACAATGGTAAGTCCAACCTAGGTAAGTTTGATGAGAAAAGTGACAAGGAACTTTCCTAGGCTATGCACTTAACTCTAGAGCTTATCGAGTGTTTAATAAACGGACTTTGGTTGTTGAAGAAAGTCCTCATGTGATTTTTGATGAATCTGAACTAAAACTGACTATGCAAATTGTGGATGCAGGAGAAGCCCCCAAAGATTCAACTAATGCTGGAACATCTAAAGCCAAGGATGAACCAAAGGAAGGAATACCCAGCAAGAGTGAAGAAGATGAAGATCCTTCAATTGAAACACTGCAAGAGCAGCAAGTGCAGCACCCTGACTTGCCAAGCACCTCCACATTCTTAAGGATCATCCAGCTGAAAATATAATCGGTAATCCTCAAGATGGGGTAAGAACCAGAGCATCCCTAAGGCAAGTAGAAGAAGAGGATTTGATAGCCTTAATCTCATAGGAAGAGTCTAAGGATATCCATGAAGCTCTTCAAAATGAATCCTGGATCCAGGCTATGCATGAAGAGTTGCACCAGTTTGAAAGAAACAGGTGTGGACTCTAGTGCCACGACCTAAGAATCAATCCATAATTGGAACCCGATGGATTTTCAGAAATAAGTTAAATGATACGGGATTGGTTGTTAGGAACAAGGCCCGGCTTGTGGCCAAAGGGTATAGCCAGAGATGGGTATTGATTTTGATGAGTCATTTGCACCGGTTGCTCATCTAGAAGCAGTCCGGATTTTATTGTCTTATGCTTGCTCATCTAACTTCAAATTGTTTCAAATGGATGTTAAATCTACTTTTCTAAATGGGTATATCAAAGAGGATATTTTTGTAGAACAACCTCCAGGTTTTGAAGACCCCAAACATCACAACATGTGTACAAGCTCTAGAAGGCCTTGTACGGACTGAAGCAAGCACCAAGGGCATGGTATGAACGGCTCATCTCATTTCTGATTGAAAATGGTTTCAAGAGAGGTAAAGTTGATCAAACACTTTTCACAAAGAAATCAGGTAACGATATATTAGTAGTTCAAGTGTATGTGGATGACATAATTTTTGGAGCTACTAATAATGCGCTATGTGATGAATTTGCAGAAATTATGTAAGGAGAATTTGAGATGAGCCTAATGGGTGAACTAACATTCTTTCTTGGACTGCGGGTGAAGCAAACATCTGAGGGCATTTTCATAAGTCAAGCCAAGTACACAATGGAGCTGTTGAAGAAATATTGGATGGCTGAAGTAAAACCTTTGTCAACTCCAATGGCCACAACCTCGAAGTTAGACAAAGATGAAAATGGTAAAACAGTAGATCCTACACTGTTTCGAGGTATGATCGGATCACTACTATATCTTACAGCATGCCGCCCTGACATTCAATTCAGTGTATGTCTTTGTGCCCGTTTTCAGTCATGCCCTAAAGAATCTCATTTATCGGCTGTTAAACGCATTTTTAGATACTTACTTGGCACAATAGATTTTGGCTTGTGATTTCCATCGGTAGTTCTTTTGATTTGATTGCATACACCGATGCTGATTATGCCGGATGTATTGTAGATCGTAAAAGTACTAGTGGGTACTGTCAGTTTCTTGGTGGGTGCCTAGTCTCATGGGCCTCCAAGAAACAACATTCAGTAGCTCTCTCAATGGCCGAGGCTGAATATGTAGCCGCCGAAGTTGTGGAGCCCAAGTACTTTGGATCAAAAATCAATTGCTTGATTTAGATATTGAGATGAAATGTGTGCCAATCTTGTGTGATAATACCAGTGCAATCAGTTTGTCTAAAAACCCTGTTCAACATTCTAGACCAAGCATATTGATATTCGTCATCACTTTCTGAGAGATCATGTAGGAAAGGGGGTCTTTGAATTGAACTCATTGACACACACAATCAGCTAGCTGACATTTTCACCAAACCCCTCAACCAGGATCAATTTAACAAGATAAGAAGAGAACTTGGGATGTGCAAGCGTGAGAGCATACATGCATAGGTTTGCACTTAGGTTAAGATTCGCATTTATAGAAACTCATATGCATCAAGGGTAGGAAAACATGCATATTGTCTTTACTTTTACTACCTCGTGTGTTCATATTTTCTCCTGCATGCTTGAATGTATTTATATATATATAGCCCTCCTTGAAAAATTTTTCTAAGGCCAGATATTCCTTGGATAAATAATTGTGGACTCAGTGATGTCGGACCTAGGAAACTTCTGAGGGGGAGTTAAAAACTTTCCTCAAAACTGCATCTATCTCCTTCCCTCCTCTTCAAGACCGTGGCTCAAATCTGAAGGTCGGTTGATAGTCTCCCCAAATAAAAAAAAAGAAACAAAAAAAATATGCAAAATTCGGGGTTTTTGGGCTAGCAGTCGACCGCCAGCCCCGCATTGGTCGACCGCCAGCCCCGCACCGGTCGACCTGTGGCGGTTAACCGGCCCGACCGGGGTCCTAACTGAGCCAACTTATAAGGGGGTCTAATACCCCATTATCTCATTCTATCACCCCCATTCACCCTCATACCTCATTTCCTAACCCTAGAACCCATTTTCTCCACCTCCCAAGCCTCTAAAACCCATCGTTCCTTCATCCGCACAAGATCTGGCGTGTTCGTCACGGTTTTGGGATGAACTCCATTCGGCCGTTCGTGCATTCGAGGAACTTCTTCCTAGGTTCCAATCTGTGGAGAAGGCTTTTGCAAGCCCCTGGAGTGTCCGTAGATCTATCTTCATTCCCCGGGTCGAGGGTCATCTATTCAAGGGTTTTCACCAGGTTTCTAATTTGGGATGCCGCCTAGACGAAGTTCTCGACGTTCTGCCCAAGGGGAAGGGAGTGGCCAGAGACGCGAGGCACCGGCTCCTCCATCACAGCGGGCGCCTGCACCGCGTCGAGCACCTAGATTGCCTCCTCGTCCTATTATCAACCCTCGACTGGTCGATTTCAACGAGGTGAATGAACTCCTACCTGATATATGTGCAGTCTTTGAGATTCAGCCGAGTTGGACTGATTTCATCACTAGATACACTCGCTATTACCCTAGTCTAGTGCAGCAGTTCTATGGGAACTTGGTTGCAATAAATGTGCAGTTATTTTCTGTTGTTCAAAGGGTTGAGATTCACATTACTCCCGATCTTTTTATGAGATGTTTAGGAGTGGCGGCTAGAGGAGCCGACTTGGTTTATGGTCATGGGGAGGTTGAGAATACTTTTCTTGCTATGACCGGCTGTGAGTACGTGCGTCGTGTCAGCAATTTGATTGAATTGAATGCGAATCATTTTCTACCACTGCAGCGTGTTTTGCATCATATGTTTACCTCCCTCATTTACCCAAAGAGTGGCAGCGGAAATGAAGTCACATAAGTTCATAAATTCTTGTTTTACAATGTGATGAATGGTATACAAATCAACATGGGTCGCCTCATGATGACTCTCATTGGAGCTTGCCAAATAAATCTGCGGCGATCTTTGTCGTATGCTTCACAGTTGATCGGGGTATTCATTCATGCTGGGATAAATTTAGCAGAAGAACAGTTTATCTATGTTCGCCAGGATGATATTTACAATAAGCATAAGATGTTTACAGATATGGGATATTACTATGGTCCTGATGGTGAGCTACGTCGGGATGTGCCTACTTATGGAGAAGAAATTGATAGTGAGGAAGAGCAGGAATAGGAATAGCAGCAGGTTCAAGAGGATGTTCCCCCTCCAGTTCAGGCTAAGGAGCTGCCTCCTCCACCCTCACCGCATCATATGGATCCGGAGATGCCTCCTCCACCTCAGTTTCATCATGGAGAGTCCTCCACTCAGGGAGTCACACAACCTTCTTGGGTAGACTATGAGGTTTTTGACAGGCGGTTTACTAGGCTAGAGACACGTGTGGATACTTTTGGGGATCGACTTTCTACTCTCGGGGATCGCATTGACACTATGGGCAATGTGGTTGACACCATGTCAGGTCGCATAGATTCCTTCTCCACTACTCTGGATTCCCTCTCCACTCAAATGGCCACACTCTCCACTCATATGACTAGCCTCACCAAAAGTGTTGCTGATTCCTGCCAGTGCTTCCACATCATGAACATGTCACTTCTTGGCATGGCTCGTCGTGATGCGGCTCGTGACCTCGCCATTGGCCGTATTCGGATACTCTTCACGCTCAAGTTCATTCTCTTGAAGACATCCGCCATCGCCTTGGTTACCAGCCCCCTCCTCTTGAGGATCAGCCTCCTGCAGATGCACCTTGAGGATTTTTCCTTTTTTTCTCCCTCTAGATTGCTGAACTTTGGTCTTGTGTCATTTTGGGTCCCCCTTCGTCTATCCTACCCCTTTTGATGATGCCAAAGGGGGAGAAGTAGTAGTAGTGCAGGCTCTATATATTTATGTATGTCAGTGTGTGGTTGTGTGTTTGCATGTTTGATCATGTGAGGATCATGAGTCTGTTCTGTTTTTATGCATTTGTTTAGTCTCTTGAGTCTAGAGTCGTGCATTCACTCTCGCATTAATGTACCTTGTAATGGAATGATGAATTGAATGCAACTGGTGTTTGATCTCAAATGGTTGGCTCTTGTATCTCATTTCTTTTCTACTCGGCAAATAAAGTGTTGAATGGTTTGCGTTCGCTGGCTTGATGGGATGTGAGTGAAATGCTGTGATTTCGAACTTTGATCTCCATTTTCAAACATTGCTCAAAGGCACGTTCATGTATTTCAAAACCCCTTCAGTTTTGTCATCATCAAAAAGGGGAGAGATTGTTGAGTATATCCAGGTGATTTTGATGATAACAAAACCCAGGTTATGTGTTTTCTCACGTGCTATCTATTAACAATCAAGTTCGACCTTCATACGCATTTAAAGCCTAATGTCATCATGCAATGTTTAAATGCTTAATCTCTTCCAAATGCATAAATCAATCTTAGTTTCTAAACCACCCAGGCTAAGCTTAAACCCACTCACCTTGATTGGAACAAGGTAGCCATAAACTATTTCGTTCATGTATTATATTGCATTGGCTAACCTCTTTGATTTTTGCAGGAATCCCAGCCAGCGGTCGACCGCCAGTCAGGAGCGGTCGACCGTTTTCCCAGAAGTGAACGGCCAATTTCTAAAAAATTCAGTCGACCGCCAGCTCCTACCGGTCGACCGCCAGTCTCGATGCAGCCCTTTTTGACTTTGTTTTCTACAACGTGGGAAGCCCTCTTCATTGGGTTTTTTTAATCTAAAAGTCACCAGATTCACCATGATTTGTGGATCTAGTCTGTGGCATGTCTCTTGACCACCCAAGTTCTATAAATAATCTCATTGGGGTCAAAAACCAAAGTGATTGAAGTAAGAACAAGGGAGGCCATCAAAGGAGAAGGAGGGGTGCACTGTAGCTCCGTGAACAGTGCTTCGTGCAAGAAGTTCTTCATCCAAGTGCAAGCTTCTCAAGCTGATTTGTAGGCCATTCAAGTGAAGATCGAGCTGGGAGCTAGCTTCATCCAATACCATCTTCATCCACTAAGGGGGAGCTTGAATCTGTGTCTTCATTTTCTATCTTTTCATTCCACTCTTGCTGAGCTTTATTTGTGTGTTCTTGTAATATTGAAACACCTGTGTGTGTGTGGATCTACGCAGATCCATGTGTGTGTGTGTGTAAGTGATCTCTTTGTTCTTCATAGGTTCTTTGTGATTCGGTGCTTGTGCACCTTCGTGGGAGTTCTCAACTCACACGAGTGTGTGTGTGTGCTTTGATCTTGTAACCTTCTACAAGATAGTGTGTGAATCCTCACAGTCGGTGAGGGGTGGACGTAGGTTGCAGTTGTTGCATCCGAACCACCTAAAAATCGTGGTCTTCTGTGTGGTTTGCTCCTTATCTTCTACCTCCATTCTGCTCTAGCTCTTTTGCATATTGTATCATCATCTAGTTTCCTTGTTTAGATCTAGTTTTGTTAACCTTTTATGGGAGATCTCTGGTATATCAAAAGGTAGCTTCTGATCGACAAGGTTAGTCCTATCGGGAGGAAAATACCTTGTGTGAGAGAATCTTCGGATTCTCGGACTCCGCCTGGTACAAAAGAACTGTTGTAGGGGTTTATTTAGCTAGATTCTTTTTGTTATCTATCAAATCTCTACTTGTTTGTTGCTTGTTCTTAATATGTGTTTTAAATCGGGTAAAAGTTTATTAAAATCTGTAATCACCCAATTCCCCCCCCTCTTGGGTGTCATTGATCGCAGGACTTTAAGGCTGAGACCACCAAAGAAAATAAAGCTGATCCTCAGAGCTGGTCTAGGTTTTGAAGGGCCAATTGAAGCAGACGGGAAACCCCTCACATGGACCTTATCCTCTCACTTCAAGAAGGGGCATGTCATTAAGATGGCGGATTACCCACAAGAAACACATGGGGGGTCGCATGCTGTATATTTGGCTGAAAAATGTTCAAGGGCCACCAAGAGAGGCAAGGTCGATGACCCGGAGTGCGAATGGTACAAATGGTTTGATATACAAGATATTTTCATCGCACTAGAAAGAATGTTCTCACCTCCACATCTAGAAGGGCCGCCTTTGATCTTCGAAATGCTGGGGGATATCACCACTATTGCCAGAATTCCGAACCATCCTCACCAAGAGGACTTTGTCATCGACAGATCGATGCCCATCATCAACCTTGCCATCGACGGCTCATTAGCCGTCATCTCCTCTATTCGCTCATCTCAGCCTTTGTTGTTGTCTTCTTTGATGGGGCATCAAAGGCGATTTCCATACACGGGTGAAGTGTATTTGTGTGTTATGGCTTGTATAAGATTGTAATTGTGTAATTTCTTTCTTTTGGGCTCCTTGTAAGGCTTATATCAAGCCAATGGGCCATTTGTTATGTCAAGTCCATTACTAGGTTACCTTAGTAGAGTCCATTAGGAGTGATTATCATATTGGACCTTATGCCACCCTTATGGACCATAAGAGCCATTTAAGGCCCAATTGGGCCACTCCCTCTCATGGGCTATCTAGATGGGAGAACCCATGGACCAAGCATGGGTGTGGATTGGGTTGGCTGTCCTTGGACCAGCCTAGGCCCAAGAGAGGCCCATGAAGGGGGCGCCCCCTCTTTTGGCCTTATTAGGCATGGTTGGTGTGTATTAGGTGGTGTTTGAATAGCTTTAGTCCAAGGTTGAATAAGCATGGTCAAATTAGATTAAACTAATGTATTAAATGTGTGATTCACATTGTATCCCAGCCCTTCAATTCAAACCCCTAGATCCAAGGGTTGAGGTTGAGTTTGGTTGGCATCCTATATAAGGTTGTATTTTTCATATTGAATGAATTAATGAATGGAAAAAAAGGCATTTGCCCCCAAGGAAGCTTGCGCCCCTCCCCTCTCTCTACCTGGTTCCTCCACCCCCTCTCCCCTTTCTAGAGTGTAATCCCTTCCCCCTTGATCCCCTCCAGCATCTGAAGCAACTCCGGTGATCGCCGCCGCCATCGTCTCGCCGCCGACGCGTTGTCGCCAACGGTTTCGGTGTTCTGTCCACTCAGGACAGACCCTTCTTCTCTAAATTCCTTCTATCACTCCCTTCGTCTTCTGAAGCTCAAAATTTTAGGGTTGGTTCCCCTCTAGAACCCTTATCCCCACAAAAACAATCACGTCAAAATTCATCCTTTAGCTATTTTTTGATTTTCGTCCAAGTCCAAGTTCCAGATCTGTCCAGATTCTATTTACTGTTCATCAGCTCTGAGTTTACCCCATTCGAACCACCTTTTGATTTTTTTTGGGTCGCCCAAATTTACTGGGATCTCTGTCCACATCCCTCTACCACTAGGAATTTTATTAATTTTTGGTTCACCCTCCAAGTATTTTTCAAATTTCTTCCAAGTTCCCAAGAACAGTCTGCCCATAGTTTCCCAGATCCGACCCAGGTCTAGTAAAGAAATCCCAGAAACTCCATTTCGTCTCCAATCATAAAACCAAAAATAGTCCCGGATTCCTCTCTCAGAGATCTTCAACTTTGCTGAAGAGATTATTTCCAGATTCGGAGGTCTTCTCCCCGGTCAACGTCGATCTTCAGAGAAGTCAGAACCTGCCCCTGCAGTTCTGGCCAGATTCCAGCAAGCTTGTAAAATACATGATCAGAAATACAGATCTGATTATTTTTTTTGAAGACCCCTATGTCGAAGTAATCTGAGTCAGCTTTCCAACGGCGCTAACCTCGTCACATTCCACCGACGGGGATGATCGCAGCAGCAGTTTTCTCCGAGTCGCGCGCCTGCAAACAGAACTTTCAGGTTCGTGGCCGAGTTCCCGCGAGCATCGTCCAAGGGCCGCCCGGCGTCCGACGGTCGTTCCAGCAGCTCGCCATCCCAGGGGAACGCTTCCCAAGTGTCTCCACAATAGAGGAGTCATCAGGCCCCACACGACCCCTCCGGTCAACACGTGGGCCCCCACTAGCACGAGTACGCGTGAAGCCGAAGCATTGCCCGAAACCGCCCGTCAACCCGAACTTGGTCCTCCCGGGCCCACTTGTGTCGCCCTTTACCTCCCTGCGTGGAGTGGGCTTATTTGTACTGCTGTAAACATAATGTACTAAGTTCCCGGGAGTACGAGCTTCGGCCGGGTGCCATCTTCGCCACGCCGAGAGCGTGGAGGTATCGCCTTCACCCTTACACTTGGCATTAGCTTAATTCTTTATATGCTTTATATGCCGCTGCTAGAGAGCATGTGTAGGGATACCTAGCTCGCCTTCAATTTAATATCACTGCTGCGAGAGAGAGCGAAGCCGTCCCGTGACCCGATCTGGGCACGAAAGTGCGAGCCGACCACCCTAGCTCTTGCCGGTTTCTCAACCGTGCACGTCCGACGCTTCCCTCGTTAAGGGACGATCGCGAGCTTGTCGTGTCCGTGGTCCCGTCCCGCATCAATTTGGTATCAGAGCCAAGTTTGAGTCTAGGGTGTTTGCAATCAAAGAAAAAAAAGAGTGTCATGTAGTCATTAGTCGGTCTAAGTCGTGTTTAGGATCATCATATTTTTAAAACAACAAAAAGAGTCGTTTTTGGGTCGCATACATCCCTTTACTCGGTATATAAAAAGGTGTTGTCCGACCGTTAGGTTACGCCTATCGGGAAGGCCGCACACTTGTGCGAGTGACCTTCGGGTCGATTGTCTCCGCCCCGTACCGAGTCTTGGTTTTCGTCTAGGGTCCTTAGTGTGCATTAGTTAGTGCATTCTAACTTTGCATTACTTAGTGCCGTGTCTAGTGTTTTGGTCCGAGTGTCGGCATGGCCATCCACTAGTTTCCCCGTGTCCCATGGAGTCCCAAACTCCCGGATGGTGGCGATACTATCTCAAATGGAAGGACCACCCGAACCACCCCACGAGGCCCGAAACCCGGGATTTCTACGGGTCCGATGACCCGAGTGTCTATCTAGAATGGGAAGCCATTATGGATGATTACTTCAAGGTGTACATCATGTACGGGCCCATGCAAGTCGATGTTGCCAAAAGGCGACTTTTTGGTGAAGCCGCTGCAACTTGGAGGGACATCAAATATTGGAGGGAGGATAGGAATCTAAGGCCCATCGAGTCATGGTGGGAAATGAAGAGAGTGCTTAGGAGGGCCTACGTTCCCCGCCCACCTACCTCCAACCACGGAGGTCATTCCACTCACCAACCCCACCAACTCACCCACAATCAAGTAGGCCACACCTCTACCCAATCCCACTCCTTCACCGCCGTCCAAGCCCACCAAAGTGACCCCAATCTAGTGGCCCGCCCATGCACCACCAACCAACCTCCCCTTGGCACTCCCATCCCAACCCACTCAAGCACCTCCAACCGAGTGGAAGTCCCGCTTATAACCGAGCCTAGGCCCACACCCGAGCCGAGAGTTAAGGAGCTAGTCCACCCCAAGGTCCCTCCTCCAACCCGCTCCTTAGAGGAAATAAAGAAAATGATTTTGGATTGGTGGGAAAGGACACAAGCTACTCCACCACCCATGGATGCTCCATTGTTATCTACCTCTGGTCTTCATTCGAAACCATCAAAGTGGGAACTACCAAAGCCTGAGCCACTCGTGTTTCTTACGGGAACACTTTACATAGCCGAGCCACTTCTTAGATGGCTCAAGGATGGCTTGATCCCACATCCCTTCCCATCAATGGATCCCACACTACCACTAGTGCCGGTCAACTCATTCCATACCACATTTCGATCTCGTCACCATGTTGATACGTTGGATGATCTTGTCATGGGATTAGATTCACAATGGGAGTTGACGCATCTTTTGGCCCGAGGCTTTGACCAACCCGCTAGTCTTAGCTTCACCCATCCGGCCATAGGGTCCATTACCTCCGAGTGCACCGTGGGTTGTGTCACCACGGAGGTTCTTCTACTTCTCTCGCTACCGGATGAGCCCGACTTCATGACTTTGCTTCCGAGGGAGGAGTCATATTTCCTATACACGGTCCCATCTACCATGACGGAGGAAGGTGACCACCCGCACCTTCAAGAATTTCACGATTGGGACCATGTCATGTTGGAACCCACTCCTTGGGGTCACACCTTCTTCGACCCTTTTGACCCCTCCACTAGTGAAGCTCCCGAGCTATCACATTCTCTCCACCTCTTCCGAAGAGTTCACTATTCCACTCATACCCCTCGGCCTAGTCGGCACGCCGTCTCTACATCTAGGGATGATGACGAGGGTAGTTTTGGATCTCCTAGTCCTTCCCCACCCAAATCCCATAGGTCGCCAATGCATGATTGGTACATCTTAGGGTGTCTAGGAGTCATCCATTCCGTCAAGCATCGAGTACATCTAGTGTATGCATGGCACATATTCGGGTGTCCTGGTCCGCCGTCACCCATGTACGGGTCGGACTAACAGTGTGTTTTCTTTGTGTGGTTTGTTTGTGTGGTGATTTTGAGTCGATTGTTTGTGTGATTTTCATTCATGTGTCAGTGCATGGTGAGTCTGCATGTGTCTTATGCAAGCTCGTGTCGTTCTCTTATGAGTGTTAAGCGAGTCGACTCACTTGATGAGTATGGGATCGGTTCTACATCTATACCCGGATCAGTCACCTATAGGGACTCAGCGGTGATTCCTAGTGAGTCTTCGAGCTGTTTCCTTCCTTTTGAGAGTGCCCCTTCGGAGTGACCACCTTTAGCCATAGCAGTGCGCATATCGTGTATATATGGAATGAGCAGGTGCCGATCACTTGGAGTGGAGCATACCCGCACTACTTAGCACGGTGACGGATCCGCCGGAGGACCGGAGCAGCCATACCCCTACTCGACGGGGTCGAGTTCCTCCCACCCGGGGAGAATTGATGAGGCATCAAAGGCGATTTCCATACACGGGTGAAGTGTATTTGTGTGTTATGGCTTGTATAAGATTGTAATTGTGTAATTTCTTTCTTTTGGGCTCCTTGTAAGGCTTATATCAAGCCAATGGGCCATTTGTTATGTCAAGTCCATTACTAGGTTACCTTAGTAGAGTCCATTAGGAGTGATTATCATATTGGACCTTATGCCACCCTTATGGACCATAAGAGCCATTTAAGGCCCAATTGGGCCACTCCCTCTCATGGGCTATCTAGATGGGAGAACCCATGGACCAAGCATGGGTGTGGATTGGGTTGGCTGTCCTTGGACCAGCCTAGGCCCAAGAGAGGCCCATGAAGGGGGCGCCCCCTCTTTTGGCCTTATTAGGCATGGTTGGTGTGTATTAGGTGGTGTTTGAATAGCTTTAGTCCAAGGTTGAATAAGCATGGTCAAATTAGATTAAACTAATGTATTAAATGTGTGATTCACATTGTATCCCAGCCCTTCAATCCAAACCCCTAGATCCAAGGGTTGAGGTTGAGTTTGGTTGGCATCCTATATAAGGTTGTATTTTTCATATTGAATGAATTAATGAATGGAAAAAAAGGCATTTGCCCCCAAGGAAGCTTGCGCCCCTCCCCTCTCTCTACCTGGTTCCTCCACCCCCTCTCCCCTTTCTAGAGTGTAATCCCTTCCCCCTTGATCCCCTCCAGCATCTGAAGCAACTCCGGTGATCGCCGCCGCCATCGTCTCGCCGCCGACGCGTCGTCGCCAACGGTTTCGGTGTTCTGTCCACTCAGGATAGACCCTTCTTCTCCGAATTCCTGCTATCACTCCCTTCATCTTCTGAAGCTCAAAATTTCAGGGTTGGTTCCCCTCTAGAACCCTTATCCCCACAAAAAAAATCACGTCAAAATTCATCCTTTAGCTATGTTTTGATTTTCGTCCAAGTCTAAGTTTCAGATCTGTCCTGGTTCTGTTTACTGTTCATCAGCTCTGAGTTTACCCCATTCGAACCACCTTTTGATTTTTTTTGGGTCGCCCAAATTTACTGGGATCTCTTTCCACATCCCTCTACCACCAGGAATTTTATTAATTTTTGGTTCACCCTCGAAGTATTTTTCAAATTTCGTCCAAGTTCTCAAGAACAGTCTGCCCACAGTTTCCCAGATCCGACCCAGGTCTAGTAAAGAAATCCCAGAAACTCCATTTCATCTCCAATCAGAAAACCAAAAATAGTCCTGGATTCCTCTCTCAGAGATCTTCAACTTTGCTGAAGAGATTATTTCCAGATTCGGAGGTCTTCTCCCCGGTCAACGTCAATCTTCAGAGAAGTCAGAACCTGCCCCTGCAGTTCTGGCCAGATTCTAGCAAGCTTGTAAAATACATGATCAGAAATACAGATCTGATTATTTTTTTTGAAGACCCCTACGTCGAAGTACTCTGAGTCAGATTTCCAACGGCGCTAACCTCGTCACATTCCGACGACGGGGCTGATCGCAGCAGTAGTTTTCTCCGAGTCGCGCGCCTGCAAACAGAACTTTCAGGTTCGTGGCCGAGTTCCCGCGAGCGTCGTCCGAGGGCCGCCCAGCGTCCGACGGTCGTTCCAGCAGATCGCCATCCCAGGGGAATGCTTCCCAAGTGTCTCCACAATAGAGGAGTCATCAGGCCCCACACGACCCCTCCGGTCAACACGTGGGCCCCCACTAGCACGAGTACGCGTGAAGCCGAAGCATTGCCCGAAACCGCCCGTCAACCCGAACTTGGTCCTCCCGGGCCCACTTGTGTCGCCCTTTACCTCCCTGCGTGGAGTGGGCTTATTTGTACTACTGTAAACATAATGTACTAAGTTCCCGGGAGTACGAGCTTCGGCCGGGTGCCATCTTCGCCACGCCGAGAGCGTGGAGGTATCGCCTTCACCCTTACACTTGGCATTAGCTTAATTCTTTATATGCTTTATATGCCGCTGCTAGAGAGCATGTGTAGGGATACCTAGCTCGCCTTCAATTTAATATCACTGCTGCGAGAGAGAGCGAAGCCGTCCCGTGACCCGATCCGGGCACGAAAGTGCGAGCCGACCACCCTAGCTCTTGCCGGTTTCTCAACCGTGCACGTCCGACGCTTCCCTCGTTAAGGGACGATCGCGAGCTTTTCGTGTCCGTGGTCCCGTCCCGCATCATTCTTCCTAGGCCAGATGTTTGTTTGATGATCTTCCCCGGTCCCCTTCTCTACTTACATACTTGCGCGGGTTTCTTAACCCGTGCCAGGTTTTCAATCATGATTTGCTCTATGAGCCATCCAACCCCCTCGCCATAATTACGTTCTCTCCTTCTACAACCATTTTTAACTGTTGTGTCTTTAAAAATGAAAATGGAAAAAAATGCCAGTTTCCAGACTCCTCAACAACACATTTTTATTGAGGAGACCTCTTACATCTCTCATGAGTGTGCCCCGACTTACGGGCCACTCATCCAAGGTCCCTTGAGCGACCTTCTTTACCCCTCCTCTGAGGGGTCTTCCCCTATACATTCTTCAAAGTCCTCTTCTTCTTCTATAGTTTAGGTCAGTCAGGTTCGGGATAATGGGTCAAGGGTAGTACCTAAAAGAAAGGTCAAGGGTAGGGAAATTCCTCATCGATTCTTCCTAGACCTAGCCAATAAATGCCAAGCATGCGTGGAGATCCCTCAACTGCTAGAAAATCCCATCCAACTGTCAGAAATAGAATGTGAAGAGAATTGCATGATTGATTAAGGGTATGGAGTCTACGAGATCATAGGTGAAGAATGCCCTATTGAAGAAGGGGATGAATATTATGAGGACGTGGCTGACACATATGCTAGTGGAATGAGGAGATTTGACGAACCGTCAGCCGCTGTAGAAGAGACAACCAAAGAAATCAACTTGGGAATCAAGGAAGACCCTAGGATCATCCTCATAAGTGATAATTTGTCATCATTTGAGGAAGAGGCATTAATAGAGGTTCTCAAAGAATATAAGGACACGTTCGCATGGAGCTATGAAGATATGTCAGGTGTGGATTCTACCCTGGTCGAACATCAACTAACTCTAAAACCAGGGTATGTCTGGATAAAGCAAAGGCTAAGGCGTTTCCACCCTCAAATGGCTTTGAAAATGAAGGAAGAGGTCAACAAGCTCCACAAAGCCAGGTTTATTAGAGTCATCCTTTATCCTCAATGGGTGGCAAACATTGTCCCGGTCATGAAGAAAGATGGAGAGGTGAGGATTTGCATTGATTTTCGGGACCTTAACCACGCGTGTCCAAAGGATGATTTCCCCTTGCCTCACATTGATGTGTTGATTGACAATATGATAGGATATGAAACTCTCTCATTCATAGATGGCTTTTTGGGTTATAATCAAATTCGTTTGGCAGAAGAGGATCAGGAGAAGACATCATTCACTACACCTTGGGGAACATATTGCTATGTGGTCATGCCATTTGACTGGAGCTACTTATCAAAGAGTTATGATGCCGATATTTCATGACATAATGCATGTATATTTGGAGGTGTATGTGGATGATTTGTTGGTGAACTCAAGGACTAGGGCGGAACATTCAGAAGTTCTGGCTAAGGTGTTGCAAAGATCAAGGGAGTTCCAATTGAAAATGAATCCAAAGAAGTGTGTTTGATGTTTCATCAGGTAAATTACTAGGCTTCATTATTAGTAAAGGGGGTATTAAGATAGATCCCATCAAAGTTAAGGCAATCAGGGATATGCCGCCTCCAAAAAATTTGAGAGAAGTTTGAGATTTAATCAGGAGGTTACAATTCATTCATCGGTTTATGTCTCAACACTTACAAAGGTGTAAACCTTTCTACGAGTTGACCAAGTCAGGAGTAGAATTCCATTGGGATTCTAAGTGACAAAAAACATTCGAAGGATTAAATGACTATCTATCCAGTCCGCCTGTTCTCATTCCACCCATCCCAGACAAACCTTTGATCCTTTATATCTCAGTCTTGGATGACTCTGCGGGAGCTGTCCTGGCACAAGCCGACGGAGAGGGCAAGGAAAGGGCAACCTATTACTTGTCCAAACTTCTCAACCCCTGTGAGCAGAGGTACACTGTAATATCCTGGATTCTTCGCATCAGAATCAGAGAGCTATCGGATCACTTTCGTGGGTCCTGATACGTGTTTTACGATCCACTCGGGTTTTTCCCTTGTATAACTTGCGGAACCCTATGGAGAGTTGACCTGATGTGACACAACCCCTCGGACTTAAATTTGCAAGCAATCGAACCGAACGGCGGACCCACTTAAGAGGATTCACCCGCGTCGCGCACACCCGGGTCCGTAGGTGGACTGGCGATAGTGGTGAGGGTCCGAGGATGGACCTCACCTTTCCGGGGATTTGACTAGCTTGGGCTGAACCCCTAAGGGACTGGGATGCCCCAATTCCGTGGGCGGCCAGCACGCCAAGGGCGTGGGATGTAGTGGCTCTCTCACAACTCGCTCCGCGGTGGCACTCAAATTGATGATATTTTGAGATTGGGCACTCACTCACCGACTGACGGCACTAAGAAGCATTACTAAACAAGCAAAGTAATTCCAGTAGAGTAGGGAAACCCAAAGCTCACCTGATCGGTGTGAAGACACCGATCCCGGTCGGAGACGAGGGCGAGCGGGGAAGCGTGGGCTACCGGCACGCCGCGCCGATGTTGCTTCAGCTGACGACCTGCTAGTACAAAACTACTCCTCGCGCAGGAGGGTGATCGTGGGGTGGGGGTTAAGCTTATTACAATCAAAACTACCTCCACGCAGGGAGGGGCCTTCAGCCGGCCAAGCAGAGTGGGGAATTATGCAAGGAAAACTCGACTTTCCGAACTCCGCCGGTTCTACCAATCTTCAGGTTTGCTGGACAGGGAGTCGATGATGATGCTGCCACAGACTCCACAGAACTCCAAACTTGACGAAACTGGTGCCAAACGTTTCCTAACTGACAGATGATGATGTCTGAGTTTTTGGGGAAGCTCTGAAACTCGGGCCTGACCGGTCCGGTGACTGGAACAGGACAGCAACGTTCTATCTCTGGCTGGTGCAGAACTGGTGCAGTAGATTGCAGAAGGCTCTACGGATGCTCCCAAACTCCAATTGGAACAAAACTGGTGGTGACGCGATCGTGGTCAGAGTATCTTCGAACAGAAGTTGACGGGGCCACAATCCGAGGTCGGAGAAGAGAGTGGTGGCCGGAGAAGTGGGGACTGGTCGAACCTGGAACCACTGAAAGCAGTCTGCACACTCCGGCAAAGAAAATTAGAACTGAGAGCTCCGGTGGCCGATTGAGTCCCTCCTTCTTGGAGATGGAAGCTAACTGGACATAGTTTCTGCCCTCCGAAAATGGCGCTCAGATCGTTCCCGTACGGACCGTGGTGGCTTCTGCTTTCAGCTTCAGGTCTTCAGACAGGGGCAGAACGCGCAGTCGGACGAGATCAGCTCCCCTGAACAGCTCCGACCTTGGACGCCCGCGAGACCACCACCGTTGGAAAGTAGACTCGAAGACGATTACAGCTATGTAAGGCTTGCCACCGGATTCCTGAAGAGGAGGTCGTGGCAGCTTCTGCAAGTTGAGCTCCTGCTGCTGCCTGCGAACTGGATAGAGCAGGTTGGTGAATGAAGTTGATAATGGTGGGAAGGGGTGAAGGGACTGCAATGGGTAGAGGGCTAATGGCTGTGGGGCTTGGATGGGGGTGGATAGAGGTGGTGGAGAAGCTGGAGAAGAGGGCTGGGTCGCAGCTAGCAGGTGGAGGGGGAGGGGGTTGCGTCCAAGGGTGGAGGGTGAGAGAGAGGGGGGGGGGCGCAAGAGGCTTGGAGGGAGAGGGAAATTTGAACTTAGTTTAATGTGGGGATGGTTAATGTGGTCTTGGGAAGGGGAAGAGGTGTGTTGGGGATGTGGAGAGGTGTTTGGGGAGGTGGGATTCTCCCTTGGGAGATGGTGGGGTGGCTTGGGAAAGGGAAAGGTTGTCTTGGAAGGTGAAGGGATGCTTGGGGCTTTGGGGTGAGTAATGGGGAAATTGAGTGGACCTTGGGGAGGTGAGGGGTTGGGATGAGGTGGAGGATGATGTGGCAAGGAGAAGAGAGAGAGAGAGGGGCGAAATTTGGAGAGAGAGGGGAAGAGAGAGAGAGAGGGGTTCGCCCCCTTTAGAGAGAGAGAGAGATAGAGAGAGAGAGAGAGAGCTAGAGAGAGAGGGGGGCACAATTCTTGTGGCAAACTTTTTTTACCTAATAATTCATTAGCTTCCAAATGAGGGATTGGGGTCCTATTTATAGGAATCCCACATTTACATATAAGTCCCTGACTCTTGGACTACTAACACTAAACCAAGGGGAAGGGGGCGCCCCTGGGCCTAGCCCATATAATTGGGCCCAATAACACACATAAAGACTTAAGACTTAGGTAAATAGCTACCTAACCTAGGTATTGGACTAAAATAAAAGGAAAAGTACATGATAAGAAAATGAAAATTATATCATATGACTCGAAATAAAGTGGTGAACAAGATGTAGCATGGGTGGTGAGCATCGGGATCCTTGATCAAATGAAATTGCTGGTGATGTCCTCATCATACCCCCGGGGCGCGGAAAACTCGACTCCGTCGAGTATGGGCCCACCGGGGAAGTGGTCCTCTCAAGCAGCTCAGAGTGAGCCTCAACCTCCAAACTCAACCCTGCGTCCGCAACCAGGGGACGGTCCTTCATCCTCTCGAGGCGGCTCAGGTGCACCCTCTTGCTGGCGATGGAACCCTGCTTGCCTAGTATTGCCTCCGTGTGCACACGTCGGACTCTCAGGCTGACTTTTGGTGGCTCTCCGAGGGTGTCCCTCTCAAAGGAAGATAAAGGCTCGAGGCACTCACTAGGATCCACCGCGGTGCCCATATAGGGTGCCGGATCCGTCACGTGAAAAATGGGGTGAATCCCAAAATCCATTAGTAAGTCCAACCCGATAGCTGGGTTGCCAAAGTCACTCGGAACTTGGGAAGGTCCAAGTCCTCGTGCCCTCGAATTGGAGGTGACCCTAGGGTAGAGCCACTCCAATGTCATTATCACCAGATTGCCTACTTGGAATTCCAAGTGGCGCTCGTGAGCTCTTGTCTGCTCTTTGTGAACCTCACTGCTCGTCAATAATTGCTTGCGTGTATGCTCATGCCATGCATCATAATGCGGTGAGTGGGTGTGAAAGTGGATAGCATGCAAAGGTGGACCGAGACAACCGTACATAGACCTATCATGCATAGATGTGATGAAGACTTTTATGGACTCAGGGGGGCTGGGGAAACCATAGGTGGATCTATCGTGCATGGTTGTGATAATTACCGGGGGACCCGGACATCCATGTATGCTCCTTTCATGCTTAAGAGCTATGACGAATGTGGGAGGTCCAGCACATCCAAATGTGAGCCAGTCATGTATTGGGCCCGCAGTGTGTGTGACATGTATGATATGACTGGGCTTACTAGCCCTACCAAATGATGTAAAATGTAGTGGCACATGCATTCCCATCCAAATGGCTCCTTCTATGTGTATGACTTGGTGTGAGATTTTCCACTCATAGGGGTCAAAGGGGTCTAGGAAAATGGAGTGGGCTTGGTCCAATAAGGTTGGTTGGGGTAGGAAAAGGTTGGTGGTGAGTAAGGTGGGTGGGTATAGGAAGGGATCCAAGGGGTCATGGTAAGGGTCATCTAAGGAGAGGAACTCTAGGTCCTTTTGGTCCTCACAACGTGGTGGTGGATCCTCCTCCTCTAGTAAAATGATTGGGCCAAAGTTTTTGGTGGGATGGTAGGCCATGAATGGAGGGCTGGATGTTCTACCCGAGACAAGCAAGTCTAGTTTGTCGGTAGCATCGGGCTCGTCGGGTGTAGGGAGGAGTAAAAGAAGGTCGCTAGTGTAGCAACCCATAGCGTAAATGGAGGAGATGGATCCGACACATAGGTGTAAGAGGTCAAGGCTCCTAGGTCGGTCGGCTACTGTAGTCAACATGCCAGTTAGCTCCATTTGCCAAACTATACCCTTAAGAAGATCCCCTAATGTTTCCACTTGATAGGATGATTGGATTGTGGTGTGATAGGTGTGATAAGTGGATAAGGGTACTATGGGGAGGTGTTGTTCCATGGAAGGGTAAGCATAGGGCAGGATAGGGTGAGCCCGGTTTTCCACAAGCCATCTAACCAAGGGCCCACTTATGATAAGTTCACTCCAAATTGGGGGTGGCATGAAAGGTGAAACATCTTCCTCGTTTTGGCCATGACTTTCCTCCAAGATGGGGAGTGGTTCTGGGATGTTCCCTACTAGGGGGTCGGGTGTGGGTATCATGGTTTCCTCTACCAAGGAGGTGAATAGGTCCTTTGTGGGTGGGGTGATGATGACTGGCCTGTGGTGCTCTTTGGGTGGTGGGTAATAGGGGACTTGGGATAGAATGGGGAGGGGTAGTAGTGGAGGCCTAGGTTGGGGATCTTGTAACTCATGGGGGAGGGTGCACCTAATTTGGCTCAATGGGTTCTCTTTGGGAAGGAACGAGTTCTCTTGACCCAATTGGGCTTCATATTCTTCTTCCCAATCTAGGGGAGCCTCATAGACTTCGGTCACCTCCTTAAGTTCCTTTTGGGAAGGGGTGGGAGGAGGATTTGTGGGTTGGGTGGTGGCCAATTTGGTTTGAATGGTGGTGGTGATCGGGGTTGGAATTATTTGGGGTGGTGGAGTTTGGGCCCTAAGGGAGGTCTTGGGTTGACTGGGAGGGAAAGGGGGAGTGAAGATCTTCTTAATCTCATTCCTCATCTCTTCCCATGGGTATCTGGGTCCTTTGGTTTCCCATTCAAATTCATCCCGGGGAGGCAAGACTCTAAGGCCATTGCTCCTAAGTGGGGGTTCATTGGCTCTAAATCCATCCCGAGGTGACCAAGCCCTAGGGCCGTGGTTCCCTTTTGCTTCAAGCCTATCAAGTCGGGAGATGAGGGTATCTATACAGTTATGACATTTGTTGATGAAAGCGTCAAATTGGTCCATAGATAGTTGGGGTGTCTCCTTAGGGTGGTCATGCAAGGGAGTGATGGAAAACATGATGCAAGGGAGACTCAAATGTCAATGCCCTAGGACTAGACACGTAGAGACAAGTCTAAAACTTGCTCTAATACCAAGTTGATGTGACACAACCCCTCGGACTTAAATTTGCAAGCAATCGAACCGAACGGCGGACCCACTCAAGCGGATTCACCCGCGTCGCGCACACCCGGGTCCGTAGGTGGACTGGCGATAGTGGTGAGGGTCCGAGGATGGACCTCGCCTTTCCGGGGATTTGACTAGCTTGGGCTGAACCCCTAAGGGACTGGGATGCCCAAATTCCGTGGGCGGCCAGCACGCCAAGGGCGTGGGATGTAGTGGCTCTCTCACAACTCGCTCCGCGGTGGCACTCAAATTGATGATATTTTGAGATCGGGCACTCACTCACCGACCGACGGCACTAAGAAGCATTACTAAACAAGCAAAGTAATTCCAGTAGAGTAGGGCAACCCGAAGCTCACCTGATCGGTGTGAAGACACCGATCCCGGTCGGAGACGAGGGCGAGCGGGGAAGCGTGGGCTACCCGCACGCCGCGCCGATGTTGCTTCAGCCGACGACCTACTAGTACAAAACTACTCCTCGCGCAGGAGGGTGATCGTGGGGTGGGGGTTAAGCTTATTACAATCAAAACTACCTCCACGCAGGGAGGGGCCTTCAGCCGGCCAAGCGGAGTGGGGAATTATGCAAGGAAAACTCGACTTTCCGAACTCCGCCGGTTCTACCAATCTTCAGGTTCGCTGGACAGGGAGTCGATGATGATGCTGCCATGGACTCCACGGAACTCCAAATTTGACGAAACTGGTGCCAAAAGTTTCCTAACTGACAGAGGATGATGTCTAAGTTTTTGGGGAAGCTCTGAAACTCGGGGCTGACGGGTCCGGTGACTGGAACAGGACAGCAATGTTCTGTCTCTGGCTGGTGCAGAACTGGTGCAGTAGATTGCAGAAGGCGCGACAGATGCTCCTGAACTCCAATTGGAACGAAACTAGCAGTGACGCGATCGTGGTCGGAGTAGCTTTGAACAGAAGTTGGCGGGGCCACAATCCGAGGTCGGAGAAGAGAGTGGTGGCCGGAGAAATGGGGACTGGTCAAACCTGGAACCACTGAAAGCAGTCTGCACACTCCGGCGAAGAAAATTAGAACTGAGAGCTCCGTTGGCCGATTGAGTCCCTCCTTCTTGGAGATGGAAGCTAACTGGACATAGTTTCTGCCCTCCGAAAATGGCGCTCAGATCGTTCCCGTACGGACCGTGGTGGCTTCTGCTTTCAGCTTCAGGTCTTCAGACAGGGGCAGAACGCGCAGTCGGACGAGATCAGCTCCCCTGAACAGCTCTGACCTTGGACGCCCGCGAGACCACCACCGTTGGAAAGTAGACTCGAAGACGATTCCATCAATGTAAGGCTTGCCACCGGATTCCTGAAGAGGAGGTCGTGGCAGCTTCTGCAAGTTGAGCTCCTGCTGCTGCCTGCGAACTGGATAGAGCAGGTTGGTGAATGAAGTTGATAATGGTGGGAAGGGGTGAAGGGACTGCAATGGGTAGAGGGCTAATGGCTGTGGGGCTTGGATGGGGGTGGATAGAGGTGGTGGAGAAGCTGGAGAAGAGGGCTGGGTCGTAGCTAGCTGGTGGAGGGGGAGGGGGTTGCGGCCAAGGGTGGAGGGTGAGAGAGAGGGGGGGGCGCAAGAGGCATGGAGGGAGAGGGAAATTTGAACTTAGTTTAATGTGGGGATGGTTAATGTGGTCTTGGGAAGGGGAAGAGGTGTGTTGGGGATGTGGAGAGGTGTTTGGGGAGGTGGGATTCTCCCTTGGGAGATGGAGGGGTGGCTTGGGAAAGGGAAAGGTTGTCTTGGAAGGTGAAGGGATGCTTGGGGCTTTGGGGTGAGTAATGGGAAAATGAGTGGACCTTGGGGAGGTGAGGGGTTGGGATGAGGTGGAGGATGATGTGGCAAGGAGAAGAGAGAGAGAGAGGGGCAAAATTTGGAGAGAGAGGGTAAGAGAGAGAGAGGGGTTCACCCCCTTTAGAGAGAGAGAGAGATAGAGAGAGAGAGAGAGCTAGAGAGAGAGGGGGGGCACAATTCTTGTGGCAAACTTTTTTTACTCAATAATTCATTAGCTTCCAAATGAGGGATTGAGGTCCTATTTATAGGAATCCCACATTTACATATAAGTCCCTGACTCTTGGACTACTAACACTAAACCAAGGGGAAGGGGGCGCCCCTGGGCCTAGCCCATATAATTGGGCCCAATAACACACATAAAGACTTAAGACTTAGGTAAATAGCTACCTAACCTAGGTATTAGACTCAAATAAAAGGAAAAGTACATGATAAGAAAATGAAAATTACATCATATGACTTGAAATAAAGTGGTGAACAAGATGTAGCATGGGTGGCGAGCATCGGGATCCTTGATCAAATGAAATTGCTGGTGATGTCCTCATCATGACCGTTGAGTTTTGTGAGTCAAGGACGCTATAGGTGTGTTGTGCTTGTTCCGAGGATCGCGATGACTATTTTTCCATATTTGTTTGAATTTATAGAATTTCATGCCGAAAATTAGATTTTAGGAAAATTGCATAATTTCCTATTTTCCTTTTCTTTATAATCTCTCACCCTCTCACCCTCTCTCCTCTCTCCTCTCTCACGTTCCTCACTCTCTCCCTCCATTCTCTCTCCTCTCACCCCCTTAGCTCTGGCTACAGACGGAGGAGGTTCGGGTCAATGTGGAGGTGGAGGCACTGTGGAGATGACCAGGCGCGTGACGGTGCGAGAACCGGAGTGTGGGGCTGGGCGCGATCCCGTTCTGTGGATTCGAAGCATAGGCGGGGTTTGTGTGGTCATTTTCGGCAAGGTTTGTCCGTTTCGGCTCGCGAGATCTTCAGTGGAGGTAGGGGGACAGATGTTCTACTCTTTTCCTGCGCTCCCTCGCGATTTGGAGCCGAACGGTGTGAGTTTGAGCGGGTTTTGCCTCGTTTATGGTGAAAGCATGTTCGGGGGGTGTGAGTGGTGTTCACCATTCTAGGCGACGATTTGTGGTTTAGATTGATTCATTAGAACCCCTGGCATGTTGGAATTTGTTCCCCGTCAATTTTATTGCATTTGTTTGACAATCGGAGCCGGTATAAGCCCGGCTGTCCTTGTGAGTTATTTTGGGTCAATTCGTGAGAATCACCCATTTATTGTGTTTTTGGGCATGGTTTGATCCCTTCTGGCTTGTGGAAGGATGGTATTGTGATTAGGATTTTTTCCCCATCGTTCTGGAGACGATTGGGACGTGGAAAATGGATTCTTGTCCAGATTTTCCAGTTTTCGCACCGTGACGAGAACGCACCAGTCGTGTATGTCGCATTCTCAGTTGAACGCACTACAACGATGCACCACGTCTCGTGAAGGAGACAAACAGTTTGTTGGTCAGGAACGTGACCCATGCAATGGGCGCGATCTATTGTTAATGCGACCCAAGTGAGGGGCGTGTGTATGAATTGTCGCGCATGAGGTTCATGCCACGTCTATTAACGCAACTTAGGTAAGCGCTGCGTTAGTGTGTGATCGCGATCCAGGTGATGGATGCATTCTGTTGACATCGTGACCCACTATAGGGGCGCGTTAATCATCGTGACGCAGGGTATAGGCGCGTTAATGCTTTCTATTTTTCATATCTTATTTGAGCTGTCTCGGGCTCCGGTGAACCCAGGATTCAATGCCTTGTTGGCCTTTGGCTTGATGGATGCCTTGGGTGTCCCGTGAGAGTCATATGTGTATCAAGGGATCTTGGAGGAGCAGTTTGATCCCGAGCTGTGTGTAGTGCTGTGTTCTTTTCGGTTATTGTGGCTTTGACCCCTTGGTTAGCCCATTGTTCCGTGGATGTCTTGGACATCCTATGAGGGCTGTGACCGTGTTATAGGGTGTCTAAGAGTGCCATCATATCGAGCGATTTTTTGTGTTATTTCGAGGGTCATTATGGTTTCTGGTCAACCCAGTTGTGACCTAGTGGTTGACACATGACCTTGTGAGTGTCTCGTCTATCCTATGAGGATCGAGACATGATTTTAGATGCTTGGAGGTAGTGTCCTACCTCGATTTGCATACCATATGGTTCGAGGGTTTTGGTGATCCCTCATGTTCCGTGTTTTGTGTTATACGGAATTATGAGTCCATTGTGCGGCTCGGAGGCCGAGGACTCATTATTATCACTATTGCTGTTATGGATTCGGCTATCATGTGATGTCTTCCATAATGTGTTTTACCGTGGATTTTGGCTTAGGGACTAGGCTGATTAACATCGTGTTGTTGTAATGTGCAACGATCTTGACCCGAGTCTTGTGACTCAAATATCATTATGAGCTGGTCTAGTTGACTGTCCTGAGTCTGGTAGCAGTTGTATACTGCATTGTGCTCTGTAGTATGTGCGACCGGTGTTTGCTTACCCTATCTGTACTTCGATGCTCGCTGTTTTGAGTCTCTGTGTCTAGTGATCCTCCACTGGTCGTAGCATGACGACACCTTCCGGTGTGTCGGCCCACCTAGGAGTGGTGGCGGGGCATTTCCCAGTTGACGGTTTTTAGGCTAGTTTCTGTGGGCCCCCTTACTTTGTAGTAGCGTCCTACTGGGGGGGATAACTAGCTAGAGGGCTGGCTCAAGGCATTGGGCTTGTGTATGCACATGTGGTCATGGGCGGTTGGACAAGCACCGACGGGCGTGACCCTGACTAGTCACTCGTTACTTGGTACTTGGTTCCTGTTAAGTATCTCAGTTACCACCATTCCAGGCGTGTGGGAGACACTTGTGGCGAAGTGTAAGATGTCAGTGGACGCATCTGGCTGTTCTTCTAGTGAGGAGGTGCTTCTGTCACATGACATAATGAGTTGCATTTTTCTTGACTTGTCCGAGTAGCCTGTGCTTGGCTTCACTCGAGGTTACGGGTTTTGTAGCGTACACGACGGTGAGTTCGTGTATGTGTTGCACCTTTGACTGTGTAGGTCTTTTGGTAGGCCTTTACCTATTTTGGTAGGCTTTTCACGATAGGGTTTTGTGATTTGACAATGGATCGGTAACGCTCGACTTTGTGAGATCAGGGTTTGCCTTTATGTTGCTGTTAGGAGTAGCTTGCGGCTCAGCCGTGTTTCCTTCGTGACGGCTGTTACTTCTGTTGTTGTTGTTGTTCCTACTCCTACTGTTACTGCTTTGCTTTAGTGTAGCACTGTTGTTTACTACGTTGTTTCGCAGTAGGGTTCTGCGGGATCCCTACTGAGCCAGTGATAGGACGCTCACCCCTGACTTTTCAGGTGTAGCTGTTTTGCCTCGTGGCTGGAGGTTCCGTTGTGCGGTAGTTCTGTGTTGCCAGTGTTTTCCAGTGTCGGGCTTCCCCGACTTGAGGGTATGTTTCCCTTTTTGTTAGACTATGTTTGTCGCTCTTATTGGACTGGACTATGTTAGTTTTAATTATTATAGAAAATGTAGTTTTATTTCTGCTACATTAGCAATACTGATCATTGAAATTTAATTGTTTACTGCTTTATCTGGAAGTTCAATGTACTCTCACATACCTTTCTATCCCTTCGGAGCTTTTTCGCTCTTGGGAGGCCTCGCTGGTTCCTAGTGGTATCGGGTTTACCCGGTATCCAGAGTCTGGGTCGCCACAGTTGGTATCAGAGCAGAGTTCAGAGTTGTTCAGAGTTTTCCTAAGCTAGTTGAGCTTGTGTTTGTAAAGTACATGGGAATTAGAGATATTACAGTGTTCATAGTCCATAAGGTCCAGTACAGTCGGCAGCTAGCTTTGGTTTTGCGATCGTTTATCGCTTTGCTTTCGCGTGAGGTCTTGTACGTGCTGTGTTGGCACTGTGCGAGATGGTTTTGCTCTTGTCAGGTTCTGATGGAGAGCCTTTCTTTCGTCGTGGTGTTTGTCTCGATTATGCTATACTTGGCAGAGTTTGTCGGTAGACGTGAATCTGTGGTGCGGTGTTCGAGATTTTTTCATGGCTTGTTCAGGTGGCTGGTGACATTATCGTTGGGGTGATGGCCGTGCACATTCTTATGTTGTTTTGGTCATCCCAGCTTGAGGTTTGTGCAGCCCCTGAGGTGTTAAGGTTGTGTTGTGGTGATCGATTGGATGCCTTGTATTGAGAGAGTGCTCGGGCAAACCTAGGATTTTCTTTCCTGGTGAGCTGCTATTAGTCGAGCTTGATCTTTCTCATCTGGCCTTGTGGCGTGTTTTCAAGGTAAGCCTTGGAAGTGCTATCTTGGTAAAGCCTTTGCCCTATGTCTACTTATGTGTGGACTGTGTTAGTTCTGAACCTGATCTGCTCTTGTTTCGGCAGTTGCTTGGCTTTGGACCAAGTTTGTGTTTGGGGGCCGTTGTGCACCGTGTTCGACGTGTCGTGTCTAGCGGCTGTTGTGCTGTGAAGGTTCAGTAATCATTTCAGGACGTGAAGATAAGCTGAGATTAGCATTCTTTGCACTTTGTGCTGAAGCTGGTGCTCTTCCTGGTTTGCACTTTGACGACTTATGATCGATTGTTAGCAGGATCGGTACTCGAGGCGTGGTATATTACAGTTTGGTGAATTGAAATGGCGCCGAGTGTGTGCTGAGATGCGGATGCTGAGTTATCAATGATGCCTATGTGCGTTGTGTTGAGTGCACAGCGGAAGCGTGTGGGCTCATAACCCACAGGTCGAGGATTGTTGGTTGGAAGATTCTGATCGGCCGAGAGGTTTGTTTACTCAGTGTGAGATCATCTTGGCAATGTGTGCCTCGATGATGTTGGTTGACGTGCTATTGCTTGAGGCTTTGTGGTTGTTTGGCAATAGCAGGTTTGAGAATTTGGGGAAATCTATTGGCGTATATGCTGGTTGAGTACCCTTTTCTTCTGTATTTCTTGGAAGTTGTGCTGTCGGGACGTGGACCGTGGTCCTAGAGATGCATTCTTCAAGGATTATTGTGGGTCCTTGTTAGTAAGCTACGCATGACTAGTACATTTTAGCCGTCTATTTAGTTGTAATTGCACCTTGATGTGACCCAGCTTACAATTGTGTACCGTGGTTCTGTGTTGAGAACGGAGCTGGGATTCAACAGGTGGTGTTGTTGTTGGTTTGTGGTTGTGTTCAGCTTGGGAGGAGTTCCCTGTGAGTCTGATTTGGCATTGTGTGGACCGAGATCTTGTCGGTTGGTTTTGCTGTACTCTTCTATCGTGGTAGAGTTGGCATGCGACTCGAATAAGATGTAATATCTAAGTGAAGACTTACTTGATTGTGCTTGTGGTCCGGTGCTATCGTTGGCATTCTACATGCCAGTTTCGTTGTTGTTCTTGGCGCGGAAGCCGATGATTTGGAGCTATCAGTTGAGAGGATTGTGTTTCCTTGTCTAAACTGATGCTTGTTGTGTCTTCCAGTTGTTTTGTCGGTGGTTGTTTTGTGGCATGGGTCGTGTCTCCTTTCCCTATGAGACGTAAGCGATGATGCCCTATTTCGGAGGTGTCGGACTTGTTTTCACTTGTGTGCCATGCTCGTTCTGTGGATCAATATGCCTTGAGATCCGAAGCGTGTGCTTGTGATTGTGGTCTGGCAGTGTCCCTCTGAATTATGTTTTTTGAGATTTGTGTTATCATGTTTTGTGTTTGAGGTTTGGCTAGTGCTTGGAGAGCGTGGCCAGTGCTTGGGTTTGTTCTTCCCTTGTTCCCTTGTTAGCTCCTTGAATTTCGAGGATGAAATTCCTTAAAGGGGGGAGGACTGTAATATCTTAGATTCTTTGGATCGGAATCGGAGAGCTATCGGATCGCTTTCATGGGTCCTGATACGTGTTTTACGATCCACTTGGGTTTTTCCCTTGTATAACTTGCGGAACCCTGTGAAGAGTTGGCGGTTGAGTTTTGCAACTCAAGGATGCTACAGGTGCATTGTGCTCATTCTGAGGATCGCAAAGACTATTTTTTGTATTTTTTTGAATTTAAAAAATTTCGTGCCAAAAATCAGATTTTAGGAAAATTGCATAATTTCCTATTTTCCTTTTCTTTATAATCTCTGACGCTCTCTCCTCTCTCACGTTCCTCACTCTCTCCCTCCGTTCTCTCTCCTATCACCCCCTTAGCTCTGGCTGTAGACGGAGGAGGTTCGGGTCGAGGTGGAGGTGCTGTGGAGATGACCAGGCGCATGATGGCGTGAGAACCGGAGCGTGGGGCTGGGCGTGATCCCGTTCTGTGGATTAGAAGCATAGGCGGGGTTCGTGTGGTGATTTTCGACGAGGTTTGGCCGTTTAGGCTTGCAATATCTTCTGTGGAGGTAGGGGGACAAATGCCCTACTCTTTTCCTGTGTTCCCTAGCGATTTGGAGCCGAACGGTGTGAGTTTCAATGGATTTTGTCTCGTTTAGGGCGAAAGCATGTTCGGGAGGTGTGAGCCGTGTTCGCCGTTCTAGGCGACGGTTTGTGGTTTAGATGGATTCATTTGAACCCTTGGCATGTTGGAATTTGTTCCCCACCAATTTTATGTTCAACCTTGATGTCTTCTTAACCTCGGGCTTAGGCCAATGCAAGCGCGTCACCTATAGGTGCGACGACGTCTGATTTCGGGTCAGCGTCGCGCAGTTGGCCGTTATGGTTCCAAGGTGTTCCATCATATACCATCTAGAGTTATGAGGAAATAGACTCGGGTTAGACAAATCATTTACCTTGAACACTCTTTGGGTGTATCCCTGTGGTCGGAAGCAACTGGGAGCCTAAGCGTGGCATGATGGTATTGTCATCAGGACAAGTCTTAACCGGCGGGATTATCATTCGAGGAGTCTAGAGGCCCAAATCAACCTAGATGTGTGCACAGGATACCTGGGAGGTTAATAAGAAACCCCATCCTCATAAAGGTCAAGTGCCATAAGAATGGTCACCAGGCGTTAGTAACAAAATACACCGAGTCCCAAAAAAAAGAAAAAGAAAAAAAGAAAAAAAAATGGTTGTCTCTCAAAGGGCGACAAGGGATTTCCCTCTAGTTGGTATACCCTGAAATGATGAAAGTGGCCCCTGGAGGATGCTGTCGGATGAGTTCTTAAGTGGGAAAAATCATTGAGCACGTTAACGTTGCATTGAGCTACTTAAGAACAGTTTGTGAATGAGTAAACGCCTCTGATCCAAGAACCATGCCTATTGTTATAATGAGTGTCCTTCGTGTCAAAAAAAAAGAGAAAGAAGCAAAAAAACACAAAAGAGAAAAACAAAAAAAGAGAGAGAAGCAAAAACACAAAAAAGAGAAAAAATATAATAATAAAAAAATAAAAAGAGTCAAAAAAAACATTTTCTGCATTCGTCTGATCACTTTTGTGTGCTACATTTCATTTTTTTAATTATCGTGTGCATTCGTGTGCCTGTGTGCTGCATCCATCATTTGTTTTATTTTTTCCTTGATTGATAAAGGCTTGGCCCCTTGACTCGTTATCAAGGCTAGCCTCCAAATAATCACCCACTCATTGAGCAAGGGGCCAAGCCAGAATAGAAAAATTAACTTGTTTCTCTGAGTAATGTGTGCAGGGGTTGGAAGACGGAAAGAGGCAGAGAACAGCAAACGGAACATTCCATTATTTCCTTCCAGAAAGTGTACATCAAGTCCCACCCTCTCCCTCAACATTACTCCTTTTACTACTCTCCAGGCGAAGAGCCCTAGAGGATGTTACCAAATCATGGGAGGCGGTACCCCTACCGCCTTGCAATCCTCTCTCCGATTCCGCATCCCGTTGGTCGGCGAGGGTAGCAAAGAAGCTACTAACATGAAAGTCACGCTCTTGTGCTCTTCGGTAGCGCTCTTCACCATCCCTCAGCCATTGTTCAGCGAGACCGAGGTTGGTTCGGAGCTCAAATAATTGGGCCTCCAAGGCCCTCCGCTCTTCCCTTTCAGCCAAACTCTCGACTCTCTCTCTTTCTCTGGCTCTTTCCCTCTCCGCTCGTTCTCTCTCTCTATCTTCTCTCTCTAGCTAGATGGTGATCCTCAGCACCACAGCGTCCTGAGAAGAGTCATCATCTGGACGACACCGTAATTCCTCCTCTAGCTTTGCTATTCTGGCTTCCCCCTGCATGGCATGAGCAAGTGCATCTTGCATCTCTTTCGTCTGCCATGTCCACCGTCTCAGAAATGTGGCAAAGCATGAATAATGAAAATTCAAAGGAGAAACCCTCACCTATATAGAAAGCATCCCTTCTACCTCCGCGACACGCTGCGTGGCACGAGCAAGCTGCTCGTGAAGCAAATCCAGCTCCGAGGTAAGGATCCATAAAATGGAAGAGACACCGTCCGCCCCCATTGCTGATGAGGCTGTGTCAAGCTGAGGGCGCTGTAACACATGTGAAGTGACACCGAGGACTTAGCACCAGCAATCTAGGGCTGTAACTAGGACCATGTGCAAGCAGGCTTACCGAGGAACTCAAAGCTACATGGGTGTCACGCAACTGCTGTTCTGTGTCTACTAGGCGAACTCGCAAGTTCGCCATCACGGTGTCACGGGTGTCCTATAGCAAGGGCACATGGGTTAACACTCAAAAAAAAAGAGAAAAGAAAAATAATAATAATACATGCACCTCCACTAGCCCACTAGGGTGAAGTAGCTCTGCATACATTGCCCTATAGAGGCGTAGGTAATCCTCACTGTCCTTAACGTGCGACTCTACGAGCGTGCCACCCCGTTCCTAGTCTTCATACTGTTCGGGGAACCGCACTCGCCAATCAATGGAGGTTGCCGGCCCGCGCGTCTTCCTCCCAACGTGTGGTGCAGCAGTTATATCTACCCATTCCTGGGCAAGCCCTAGGGTCCTCGTGGCCAATCGTAGTCGAAGTGGCTCGATTTCATTCAGACAATGGATCCAGAGATCTCGCCCAAACCAGGCACAACTTGTTATAACCCATGGCTGATCGGCATCAATCATGCCCGCATAAGGCCTCTAGATCACCTAAGTTAGGTCACGCACATCTTTTTGGTAAAAAAAAAAAACAAGAACAAAAACAAAAGGAGAAAGAAGAAGAGAGAAGAGAAAAACAACAACAACAAAAAATATAATAATAACCACCATCGCTGCGGGGAACTCTTGCAGCTCGCATCTTAATAGCATCAACTGGTAGGATAGAGGGGCTGGGCTCATGATGGGCTGCCACCGTCTAGCTAGCGGCATCGCCGCCGAATGCCAACGACGAGCCTTTCCCATTGGGAGGTAATAATAGCTCCATAACTGTGCCATCATGTGTCATTAACATCATCATAAAAAATAAAAAAATAAAAACAAACAAAAACAAACACCAAAAAATAATAACACAAGAAAAAGAGGGGGGGTACCTGGATAAACGGCATAAAGCCACTCACTGTTACCTCTCGGTTTGACCTTTAGGACAGACCCACAAAAAGATGCGCCAGCACGGCGGCTCCCCAGGCGTACCACCCCACTCTTTCAGGGTCTACCAGGAGCTCTAGGAAGCAACAATGGACGCTGTCTCCCTTCGAGCCTAGTAGCAGCCTCCCTAATAGGAAGAGGAGGATTCTCCTCAAATCCATGTTGGATCTCTCCCAATTGCTGGCGTCTATGCAATACACGGTGCGGCACCCTCTTTCAGCCCTCTCCATGAACTCTTCCAAGGATCCATCATCACGCGGACGAGCGTCAGTAAGCCCCAATGCCTCCATGATAGATGCCTTTGCTACTGACCTGTTCTTCCGATCATCCAGGTCCAACCCTAATAACTTCTGAGCATCCTCTTTGTAATCAGAGTAGGTGACACCGGTCACTACCTCGCCATCCACTTTCAGGCCCGTGATTCGGACCACATCTTCCAGGCTGGGCACCATGTGCCCCCAAGGCATTAGGAAGGCCCATCTTATTGGGTCCCACCTTTTGCGCAATGCTTGGATGACGGCGAGGTTGAGCTTGATTGGCTCGATTCGGAGAAAATCCCCGAACCCCATCACGTCTAGCCGAGCCTTCTGGAAGTCCGGAAGACCCCGATAAGCGACCACCACTAGCTCCCATGAAATGTCTGATCTCATCATGCTCTGCACATACATAAGAAGTGAGATAGGGGTGTGTTGTCAGAAGAAAGGAGAAGTGCAAGCGAAGAAATGAGGTAAGACCCACTCACAAGCTGTGATTGGGTCCTCTCACTCAGGTGCCCTTCGAGGTTCAAGAGCCTCCTGGAGCGGCTACTGGACCTACTTCTCTTCGAGGAGTGGGAAGATTCGCCCTCCATTCTGAGACTTAAGAACTCTTAGCTCCTCCTTTCCCTTAGAAACTTACACTCTTCGAGTTGGCTTCCAGTGCCCCTTGGAGAATGAAGGAAGGAGGTATTTATAGGAGTGCAAGAGGTCCGAGCCAAAACTATCACCATTACCTCTAGCAATGGCCCTCGTGATAAGGCGCCTTCCCTGCAGTCTCGTGTGTCACTTCGCCGCTTGTATAGGGCAATTGATTCGACGGTTTGACATGACGACTCGCTCCCTACACAGTTTAGGGGTGGCCTGTCATGTTGTAAATAATTTTGAATATAAAAAAACACACACACACACACACAAATGGGATGCATCTGTGGGAAATTTGAAATGCCACACGGGAAAGGGGGCAAAAAGCCGTCATTACTGACTTCGATGGTAGATTCCTGTTGAAAAGATTGGCCATTTGGGGGGTAGCGCCTTGTCAAAACGTGTCACATGGGAACAGTGTTGCAGAAAAGAAGCGTAGGGGAGAAGGAACGCACAAGGGAACAAACGAGTGGCAGGAAACTAAAGCATTCCATATAAACTTTCATGAACATCATAAGAGAGGGGGTGTGTGTACTAACTCTCTAACTCTCACCATCACCCTCCATCTCATCCCTCCAGCCATCCCTCTCCTCTCTCCTAGGATGAGGGTCCCTAGGAGGCCTCCTGGAGCACTGTGAGGTAGTACTACTTCACCACGCAGTGCCCACTCTGCCCCAGTGGCTCGCTGCTACTCTATTGAAGAGACAAAGATGCTACGCATAGAGAGGTAGCCAGACTGACGAAGGCGTGCCCCAAGCACATGTGCCCTCTGGTGGTGCTCCTCACTATCTTTCAGCCTCTGCTGCGCAACCCAAAGGCCTAGCTGGAGCCCCATCACAAGGGCCACTAGAGCCCTCCTCTCGTCCCAATCCCGCTGTCACTCTGTCCTCCTTTCCTCTCTCTCCCTTTCCATCTCCGCTCTCTCTCTCTCTGCCTCTCTCCTCGCCACCTGGAGGAAGACCCTCAATTCCAGGATGTCTCGAGACAACCCCTCTGCATCGTGACGCCGCAACTCCTCTATGGTGGCTGCCCATGCGTCACGCTCCTCCTCAGGATGGACCGCGAGAGCCAATGCGCCCTGAATCTCCAACACCTACCAAAGCCAAAACATTTCACAAAGTCAGTGAAAGAGCGGCGAATAATTAACACCCAAGCAAGGCAAGTACTCACTCGAGCTAAGAGCTCGCACTCTGCCTCACCGGCACGAGCCACTGCACTGGCAAGTTGCTCCAAGAGGAAGGTCTCCAGAGGAGGAGCCTGAGAGCAGGAAGATGCCCCATCGGCCATCCCTGCCGTCGTTGCCTGTTACGCACGCTGAAACAAACAAACAACAGTCAGCGACTAAGCCTCAAGATTCCACGGAAACAAAAAAAAAAGATGTATTGCATAAACTTACCAGGATGTCCAACTCCTGTTCAGTGACAGCCAGCTACTACGTAGCGTCCATCAGTTGGGCCCGCAAGCCGATAATGATGGCGTCACGGGCATCCTGCAATCATAAGCCTTTGGGTATGCATACATTCAAAAAAAGTAAAAAATAAAATGTAATGCTCTTTTTTACCTGATGTGAAACACACAATGAGATGCATCAACTATACCGATTCCTTGGACTTATCAAGCAAGCACACTTCATAAGAACTAGAGACTAGCGTTGACAGTCGATCACTCGATGCGCACACTAAACCCGTGGGTGACTTGATGATGCCGAGTCGAGGATGTGGGTCAAGACCCTTGCTGGTGGAGGGCCAGTGAGGCTAAGGTTATTCCCCCCTAAAGGTACAAATGCCCGAATTGATGGGCTGGTCGGGTGCCAAAGTGGCACGGGTTCACTCTCTTGCTCCCACGGCGGTCACTCGAAAGCGGTGGTGCTTCGGGACCGGGCGCACTCTTACAATCCAGCAGAGCGTTGATGGATATTAAATAAACAAGCACTAAAGATGAGCAAGGGTTGAGTGATTACCTAGCCGGTTTGAAGAAATCAACCCCGATCGGAGATGTGGGCGAGCAGGGAAGCGTGGGTCTCCCTGCACGCTGCACCGATGAAGCTTCAACCTGTATTAGTCAATTACATTCACTACATCCCTTGCAAGGGGGGTGGACTCGGGATGGGGAAATGAAATGTTACACCCAAACACTACCTCCCACAAGGAGGGGCTTTAAGCCGGCCAGGCGGGGGTGGGAAAGAACTGAACTAGCCGAGTCGTCGATCGTTGCTGGTTATGTCCGCTTCTGGAACTACCTGACATGGAGTCGATGACGGCTGCTGGAGATTTTGCTGTGATACTGCTCGAGAAGGTCGGGGTCTAGTTGTTGGAGATCCTCCCTACTCACCCATGAATCCTCTGAAGGAGGTCGACCCTTCCACCTAACAAGGTAGCGCTCATACGCCTTGCTCCTGGTGGTAGTGACATATTCATCCAATATGCGCTCAATCTGCTCACGCTGGTCTTTCTTGGTTGGTGGCTTTCTCTCACGGGTGGGTGCTCTCTCAAAGGAGGGAACGGGCTCAACATCCTCACTGGGTACCACCGTGGGACCCCTGTATGGCACCAGGCTAGCCACATTGAATGTGGGGCTCACTCTGTACTCCTCGGGGAGGAATAACTCATAAGCATTAGTGCCAATGCACCTCAGAACCTGGAAGGGACCATCCCCACGAGGCCTCAGTTCCGAGACAGCTCCCAGGGAGAGCCTCTCAGTCCTCACCATCACAAAATCACCCACGCGGAATTCTTGGTGGCGCCGGTGAGAGTCGGCCTGTCTTTTGTAAATCTCATTATTTTTGTTTATGTGCTTGCGTAGGTTTGTTGAGTTATGGTTTTGATGATTGTTGTGATTGTTGAGTTATAGTTTTGATGATAACTAAACTCAATGTGTGATTAAGTGATGATAACTAAACTTATGGTTGATTGCACATGCTCTTGATGACTGTGTACATTCATGTGTTGTTTAATTATGATTGAGATGGCAAATGGCAACGGTTACATGGTCTTGATCCTTGGTTTGCATATGTTGGTTTAACAAGAGGCAAGAGGTTTCATAACCTCTTTAATGTGAACAAGCATGGTATTAACCTTGACTATCTTGCTTGCAGGATCAAACTCATGACAGTCACCTGGTGAACCAAATGTATGGATAAGCACCCTACTCCTCTACAATCCAAAATAGGTGGTATATGTCATGTACTGTCAAGAACCATTGGTAAGGCTCTTACCCTGTTATACACTCCTTGTTATTGAGTGTTCCATGAGATTATTTCATGAATAATTTTATTTGGATGATTGAGCTTTATCTCTTGATTCTTAGCCCAGAGCTTGATCCTTACCTCAGAACATGTGTGTTTAAAAGTGTTCATATGCATCAAGTTCATGAGGTTTCAAGCCCTTGCAAAACTCGCCATCCTGGGCCCTCGCACGCGGATCGACCTCCGCGGTTTGCATGAAGTTCATGCATTCATCATATGGATGTTTGAGCTATAGTTCTAATCAATTATCTATGTTTTTGCAGGTTAAATTCTTTGTATAATCCCTTCAAGATCAAAGGATTTCGATGCCACAGATTCAAATGGGCTGCTAAAGGGGTTAAGGGACTGAACGGGAGAAATCTGGGATTTCCCCAGATTTTGGTCGACCGCTGTCCTTGGGGCGGTCAACCGGAAATAACAGCAACCAACTTCCTACAGTGTTTTTACAGAACGGTCGACTACCAGCTGTAGACACCCAATTTTGGCTGATAAATTGAGCATTTTCTTTGTTCTCCTAGTTAATGCCCCAATTGATCCTTAGTTGGTTGATTTTCTGGGATGTCTCTCTATTCTTGACCCAACATTTAAATTCCATACCTTGGATCTCGTCTCGAGTTTGGCATTCCCGCGCTATCCGCTCTTATCGCTTTCTTGTTCATAGCGCATTGAAGATCTAATTGAAGTTATCATTTGAGCAGTTGTTATTTGATTAAGTGACTGCCCAAAGGATTTTTCTCCTTTTTCTAAATCATTTAGTGGGCCTTTAATTATCGCGCTATATCGTCATAGCGCGTTCTTCATGAACGCACTATGGACATATAGCGCGTTACCAGGCAGATCCCTTTCCAAACAGGACTCCCTTCTTTCGACTCAGAGTCCTCATTTGGTAAGTTTCTGATCGTGTTTCTTATCCAGGAAGGTTTCTAAACCTAGTAGGAGCCTTTCCCCCTCATTAATTGGCAAGATTACCTCAATTTGAGCCGCCAAATCATCGGATTGATTTGAACTCCGACCTAGGGTTGCTTCTTGATCTTTTTCCTATAAATTACACCCTTTGGCCGTCGTTTTGAAGGGATGCCACTCAAGATGTTGATGAGTAGGAGGAAGTTCTTCGTGCCAAGTCAATAGATCCTCGCTCCTCGCACATCCAAGGGAGTATTTAGGGGCTCTTTTCGTGTTATTCCTCTTTCTACTTTTTCTTTCCCCAATTTATGAATTTTAATCTTTTCATAGCATTACATATTGATTTCAAAACACTCCTTTTACGAAATACATGCATACACACACACCACACCTATCTTTTGCCCTTCCATAGGGGTTTAAAAAACCACCAAACCCCCAGGTAATCGAGCCCCCCGTTTGCATGCTTTTGATTAAGAATAGGGGTAGATTCTACTAAAATATCGATCTAATGGGCCTTTTGTTTGTTGTTTATGATTGTTTGCAGGCACTAGAAGACTAATACGTGGAGCCCTTGCACCTTGGCCGGCCTTGGAGCAAGTAAGGAACGAATCCAAATAGCCCGCTTCCTGTCTGATATTGCGCTATATGTTCCTAGCGCGACCTGAAGAATGCGCTAGGATGATATAGCACGTTCATCTCCAGGCCTACGGCTGGCCCCTCATGAATTTATGAGGTATGTAGCATGCCCCTATTTTAGTCTTTTATTATTTGGCATGTTTCTGGCCTCAGTGGCGATCACGGATCTTATTAATGCATGTTTCACCCCTCTTTTATCATCGACTTTAGCGCTTTTATCTTGCTAAATTATCTTGCTAAATACAAATTCATCAATTTTGGGGGGGTGTTCTAAACTCATGATTCACAAATTGGCGATCACGGTGGGACCGTTTGTGCTACCACGTTCATTCTTCTAGTTGCCTGCTTGTCAATACATCAGTGTGTGTGTTTATTTGATTTTTGGGCCTTTCCCCGCTGTCGTTGATCGCACTATGTGTCCATAGCGCTTTCTGTAGATCGCGCTGGGGAGATATAGCGTGTTCATCACCTGAGGGTATTCTCAGGTACACCTTCTGTTGGGGTTCATCTCTGGTGGCATCTTGTATATTTCTTGCTTTGTACTTACATATTTTTGTTTTATTTGTCAGTTCTAGTGTAGATGTTCTTGCATAGCATGGCATTCATCTTTGCATTTGGTTTGAGACACCTCCTCTCTCTACACTAAGATCCCGCATACCTTTCTTGGAATTGGAACAACCCTCCATTGAGCATTCCGTCTCTTTGGACCGGAAATTCCTTTTCCAAGACCTCCGTAAGTCCCCGCACCCGTGGATTCCCTCACGGACGCCGGGCAGGTTGTACCTTTGAAGACCCAGGTTTAGTTGGCCTATATATGGTGAGAGAGTGTTCCTAGTTGGCACCGGAGAGAACCACATTTGAAACTAGGTTCATCCCTTGAGTGATCACACCAATTTGCATAAAATAATTAATTCACCAAGGTTCAAACAAACAAAAAATCAGCGGTAACCATTCCAACTTGTGTGCTTCTTTGCAAATTATTTTGCTTGAACTTTGATTGCATAATGGCTTACCTTGATAAACAAAATAACATGTTTAATCTTAATGAGGATGCACAACCTAGCACATCCTATATTCCTCAATCTCAACATGCTCGTCATAATTCTCATCATATTTTCAAGGGACCATATCCTCATTCTTATGGTGTTGCCCGGCCCATGGGTAATGTCCAATCTCATGGCCCCTCGATTCAATCGCGAGCCACTACTCCTACGGGGCCGTCTCCTCCCGACGATGAGAAGGTCTCCCAGATCTTGCGTGCATTAGATCATCTCACCCCTCAACAAATCCAAGCCCTTGAGGCCGTTGTTGAGGGTGCATCTCATTCATCTCATCCTCCTTCCAATCTTACGCAGGTGGCCCATCACCCACTTCCCTCTTCTACTCACATTCCTACTCGGGTAGCCCATCACCCATCTCCTCCTATTCACACTTCTCCTCGGGTAGTCCAATGCCCGCCTCCTTCTATTCCTCCTCCACCACGGCCCCAAAGCCCATTTATTCCTTGCAACTCGGCCCATCCGGGTCCTTCTTTGGGTCGGCCCATTAATCCCCTTCCACGGCCTTTTTATGCGGCCCCTCCTTCAAGGCCATGCCAACCCTCTGTTGCTCAAATCACACCCCTCCAACGAACTCTTCTCGACAAAGTCACTTTGTTGGAGGAACAATTAAAAAGGGCTACGAGCCCACGGCTTGCTCCTTCAACTCCAGTCAATCCCCTCCACGCCGCTCTGAATGACATTACAAAGATGGAGGAAGATTGGAAGGATAGGAGGGACGACTACGGCATCGACAATGCAAACAAGCAAGAGCCAGCGGGTTTCAACGTTCAAGTGGACGCCATCCATCCTCCACCCATTCACCCAATTCACACATATGGCCCTCCACCTCCACGTACACAATACCATTACATTCCACCACCCACATACATGCCTCCACTATGGTGTCCAGTTGAACCAGCTGATGAAGAACCGGCGATTGAAGAATTTGAGGCGGCATACGACGAAGCTCCTCAAGAAGCACCTCTTCCGAGCTTCCTTCGCTTCCCTCTCCCTCCACTACCACTTGATGAACCCCTTGCTCAGGACGAAGCCACAGTCCCCGATCCAACCCCCATTTATGAGACCCCTTGGTGTTACGATGATGGGTCGACATTCCAATCACCCACACCGCCACACCATGAGTCACATTCTATCCCTAACACCGCTCGCCCCATTCGGCATTTTCAACGCACTAAACCTTCACCTCCCATAACCACACTAGTAGCCTCCATTCCACCGGTCTCCACCGAGCCTTCTATTACTCCTCCCCTTTGTCTGCCACCTCATCCGTCCACTATGCCTATAACCCCTATTCCACTACTTAACCCTTCACCCTTACCCGTGGCTAGTCCTGAGCAAGATCCACCCTTTTTTGCACTCGAGCCAATCCCGACTGCTTCCGAGCAAAGGGAGAAGCTCGACGTGTTTGAACCTTCGTTTCCACTCACCCTTCCTCCAACACCTTCCATTATATCTCCACCATCCATGGAACCTTCCGCCTCCACTTCACACCTCTCTACCACTCAGAATGGGGGGCTTTCATCAAGTACTTGTGCCGAAGATGATCAAGAGCCGGGCAAGAAGGATTTGGCCATGACCACGCTATTCAAGATGCAAGAGTTTGTATGCCGGATGCCGATCCGAGTTGTTGTGCCAAGCATGGTCGAAGAGGCCAAGTTCCCATCACTGCTCACTTTGATGCCGTGTAAGTTTGTGCCCAAGGAGCAGGCAGGGCACCCCTTGTTCCAACTTTCAAATCATGAACCTTTTCTTCCATACAAGGGACGAACGCCCATCTTGATCAATATTCTTCATACACTACAATCCTTGGGCAACACGATGCTTCCTATCCCAATTCTCCAACTCTCTCACACTATTGCTTTTCACTCTCCAAGGGAGTTGTCATTCACTATTGAAGCTTCATCATGGGCTCTTGCTTTATCCATTGGGCCAATTGGCTATACACTTTCACTGCCATGGAAGGGCGGTTATCTTGGTGCCAAAGGGCTTTCCACTATTCTACCCACCTTCCATTCAACGCCATCCACATTCTTGTCTATCACATTTTCTTCATGGGCCACCCCAGGGGTAAGGAGGAGGATCTCATCCTCTCGCCCTTCATGATCTTCATATTCTTTGCATCTCATGCATTCTGTTACATCCATGCATTCATCGCATCTGTTGCATTGCATTTGCATACATTTGCACTTCTTCTTTCCCGGGTTTTCGGACCCGTATCTTCCCCGCCATCCGGAACCTCCGGATATTCCGCATTTCCCATCTTATTCATCTTCATCCTCTTCCAATCCACTCTCCCTGGGGCATCGCGTCCCCTTTCCTGCTATTTCCCTGGAACCTCCAGGTATTTTATCCCTCCTCTTAGGGCATGACGCCCCTTCTGATTCCAGTATTCCGGAACCTCCGGATCTTTCTCTTCTCCCCGGGCATCGCGTCCCTCGACAGTTTCCTCCTCCAGATCTTTCTCTTTCCCTTGGGCATCACGTCCCATGGTATCTTCCCCCTCCGGAACCTCCAGATTCTCCATCTTGTTCTTTCTATCTTCTTTCGGGGCATCCCGACCCTTCTAATTCCATTCCTCCAAAACCTCCAGACCCTCCATCTTTCTTCCGATTCATCTTTCTGCTCCTCCGGGACATCACATCCTCCATTTTCTTCCTCCTCTTCCATCATCTTTTTCCCTATTTTTTCCAAGGGCACCGCGTCCCTCAATATTTTATCCCTCCGGAGTCTCCGGATTCTTCCTCCTATCATGATTCTACTCCACTGCCTCCGGACCCTCCGGATCTGCCTCTTTCCATCTACCAATTTCTTCTTCTAATTCCTCCTGATCATGGGTCCGACCCAACTTCTTCCATGTCCACTACCTTGGGAATCTACCCTTTCTCCCACTGTTTCCGAGGCTTTAGTCCTCACTCCTCCTTCTAATTCTCCTCTCCTTCTATAGACTGTTCCATGTGATCAGGGTCTCCGCGTCTTAGTGAGGGAGTTCTAGCCCTCGCCTCTCTTCCTTTTCTCCTTATTCGTCTGAGTCTGGTCTGAGCACCACTCCTTCTTGTTAAGCCACTTTAAACCCTTTGCTCTCAATCCTTTTATTCGCTAAAAGAGGACTATCCCACGATGATCAACCCCGCCTCTCGCGGCAATTATTTCAAGAAAGGTTGCAAGGTAACATATTGGCGTAAGTACGCATATTTATGATATCATTACCTCACTACTTCACGCATGGTTTTCAAAATAAAGTGCTTCTTGACAAGATTAAAAGTGGTGTTTTAGGCATTTATCTTAGGTCGTATCTTTATCTCATAAAAGAGTCTTTTAGGCTTGCTTTTGCAGCACCTTTGGTTAATAAGAACCCCACGCTGCGAGTCCGATGTTCTCTCCCTGCTTGTTAAGAGCAACCCTTAGCTGGGCACCGCACACACTTCACGGCGTCCTTAGCCGGCTCTTTGGTAAAAACATCGTTGCTACTTCGGCCATGCCATGAGTATACCTGAAAGTCTTCTCTCTTCTTTACTCGGCCGCGTGCAGGGGCAAGAGATTGACGGATGAGATGACCAATCCGGGTAATCCCCAATACGAGAGGAGTCTCAAATAGGGACAGTCTTGACCCAAGATCAATATGAGTTTTGAGTTTTCATGATACATCTCGCCAAAAGGGCTATTATGAACATCAAGTCAAAATGTTAATAAATGAAAAATTATGATTTATGGCATGTCAAGAGTGGCAAAGTCCCCGCAGGGAAAACCCTGGTCGTATGCATGTTAAGGGTCTAAAAATAAAAGGCATAAAGTCCCGGCGCAATAGACTACCTCTTTGAGGGGAAATACCTTGGAAAGAATTCAAGTCCCAATACCTCCCATCCTGCATAAAGCTTATCCAATTATTCTTCTCTTCTCCCTCTAAGACCTAATGTTTCTCGGGTATGGCCTTGGTAGGGGCACCGTTAATCAAGGACAGTCAGTTAAAGGGCGCCACCTTCAATGCACACCCAGCTCTGGGCAGTTTTAAGCAAAAGGGGAAGGAACAAGGACCCCTAGCCAATGGTTTAAAACATCTATTGATGCTGCATTAGCAATGTCTAAGCTAAAATTTCATAAAAATTTGAATATTGCCAAAAATTCTAAAAAAAATGAATATTGTCAAAATTCCAAAAAAAAATTTCATATATTTCCAAAAATTCAAATATTCTTTTCAAAAACTTATAAAAATTTGCATATTTTCAAAAATCCAAAAAAATTTATTACATTTCTGATGGCATCCTTTTTGTAGAGGCACGCAAAATAAAGAACAAATCACAATAAGTGCAACAAATACAAGGTAGAAAAAAAAACTGTCTCATTCCACTATAACATGTCAAAAGAGTACAAAATGAGAGTGGATACAGTAATCTCTCTAGCTCTCCCCTCGACCCTCCTAGTCTCCCCCTCTACGAGAGCTCTCAGCCTCCTCCTGTCCTCCCCGGGAAGACCTAGGAGGAGCCATCTGTACCCGGGAAGCTGAAACCCTATCACCATGTGCTCCCCTCTCAGCATCTTCCCTCCTCTGGTGCTCAGAGGAGGTAACTAAATAATCAGTGCTCGAGTAGGCTCGGGAGTATCCCTCGCGCTGGGCCCGCTCACGCCCTCGCCGATAACGATCCTTCGCATCCTTCGCACGCTGCTCGGCCATTCCCAATCTAGTGATCAACTGCACTCTCTCCAGCTCACGCTCCACTCTCTCTCTATCTCGCTCCTCCCTCTCCCTCTGCCGCTCGGTCCTCTCCATGCCAAGAAGGGTGCGCAGCTCTACCACATCTCGGGGAAGCTCCTCCGCATCGCGCCGCCTCAGCTCTGCTTCCGCCACACGTAGCTCCTGCTCCTGCATCCAAAATCTTGGTCAATGATTTATAATTGATAATTGATAAATCTCCAAGACTAAGGTTAAAAGAACAAGATTACTTACTCTCTCCTGAAGGGAGGTCTCGGCTGCCTCTGCCCGAGCCACCGCACTAGCGAGCTGGCTCTCTAGCTCAGTGTGGTCGCAGACGGGCTGAGTAGAGGATGAAGCGCCGTGCGAAGATCAGACTTCCTCCAGCTCCTCGCGCTAAAAAGAAAGCATTACCATTAATTGAAATTCAAATCCAAATAATTCTAAATTACAAGTTCTTACCAGCTCATTGACGGTATGCGGGAGATCCTCACGCTATCGGATCGTGGAGTCGAGGAGTCCCTGTACCATGGCCAGTCTCCCCTCTATGTCGAACTGTAATAAACACATGTTAATCACATATTGCATAATCAAGAACAAATGAATTTAAAGGCATACCTGTCCGCGAGCGCTCTGATAAACTCGGCTGCCATATGCCTGAGAGTATGCCTGGAGGTAGGCATCATCTGAATCCACTCCCGCAGGGACTGCTTGGCCACGCCTCTTCCAATCTGCGTACTACTCCCGGGCACGCTACCACCAGTCATCTGTCCCCTAGAGGCCTCGGAAACGTCGTCCAGGTCGTGGGTCCGTCGCCTGGGTCGGGAACTCTACCACCGCCTGATGGAGCCCTAGTGTCCTCATGATCAGCCTATGGTATAGTGGCCCGACCAGGTTGAGGGCGTGCAACCAGATCTCCCTCTCGAAGTATGGGATGGCCGCCTCCACCCAGGGCATCACTTCGGCGTCCCTCTGATAGGGAGTCCAGTCCACCTGCATAGTTCAATTTATCATTGCCCTGGATTTCATTCAGGTAATATAATTCAATTTTAAAAATCAATTTTACCTCTATATGGGGCATCATATCTAGCGTCTCCTGGATGTGGGTGACCTGGTCCTTCAGAGATCGGCTATCTCGTGTAGGGGTCCATCGTCTGGCCAGGGGCAGTCGGTCCCCTCGATCCTCCCAAGCACGTCGGAGGGTAGGAAGATACAAATAACTCCAAACCTGAAATGAAGCTCATGTGATCAATATAAGAGGAAGTGCATAATTTAATCATTGGAGTTTTAAGGTTTAGAGAGATACCTGAAGTAGAGGGTAGAACCCCCCGAGTGAAGACTGGAGTGAAGAAATGTCGAAGCTGTCAAACAAGTGGGCAAGGACTGCCGCACCCCAAGCATACCGTCCAACTCTGTCCAGATCCTCCAGTAAGGGTGGAAATCGGCAGCTCACTACATCACCCTGAGTCGCTAGAAGCAGCTTGCCAATCAGCAGAATAAGGAACCTCCTCAGCTCCATGTCGGCCTGTGCGCCGGCCTCAATCGCGAAACTCTCTCTGGCTCCAGCCTCTAGTCTCCTCTCATGAGCCGTCAAAGTCTCTCCCACCTCCCTCTGCGTGTGGAACAAGCCGAGACTCTCCTGTAAAGCAATCCTCGACACTAGCGAGGTCCGGCCAGTCCCCTCCAGCTCCAAGCCTAGCAGTCTACGCGCCATCTCCCGATAGTCGGGGTAAGTGTAGCCCGTCACTGCTGATCCATGCACCCGCAGCCCGGTGATGCGGGTGACGTCCTCTAGAGTCGGGATCATATGACCCCAGGGGAAGAGGAAGGCCTTGCACCCTGTGTCCCATCTGGCTTTCAGAGCTCTTATCAACCCCACATCAACTCTCAGCACCTCGATCTCCAGGAACTCCCCGAAGCCCATTCGGCGGAGGCGGGCCCGTTGAAACTCCGGCAGTGCGGAGTAGACGGCCCAAACCAGTGTCCATGAAATCCGGGCACGAACTGCACCCTCCACACCCTGCACAGCATATAAAAGCAAGAAGCATCAATTTGTGATCGCCAAACAAAAGAAACATCAGAATTTTTTTTTTTTGGTTTGTTGTTCTTTAACGCGCTATATCATAGCGCGTTAATCTTCGGAAGGTAGGGGGCGACCCCTCATTCCCCAGATCTTGTCCATGGGATTTCTACCCTACACTTTGATTTAAGGGGGTGCCTCCCCTTCCGTTTTCATCTCATTTGAAAGGAAAAAAGAGAAATCTCAAAGAAAAAACAAGATTAGGGCGATTTTCTTACCAATCGGCATTTTCGGGCCGCCACTCCGCCAACGGGATCCGCCGCTATTTCCTCGGCCGCCGGGGCACCTTCAACTTCTTCGATTTCATCGGGGGGGATCTCCATTTCGTCCCCTTCAAGATGGGCCGAGACGGTCGCCTCCGAGTCGGCATTCTCTTCCACGGGTGGGGGCGTTTGTTGTTCCTCCATGCGTGATCTTTGACGGCCACGGGTAGCGTGCCGTTTGGAGCGTCGAGGAGGCTCTTCTTCCATCGGATTAGGGCAATGGAACTTTCGGGCTGGTGAGAGGGCGAGAGAGGGAGTGGGGAGAGGGAAAGAGTGAGTTTGAAATAATAGAAAGGGGGGGGGGCGGTTTTTAAAAAACCTGCGTGTAATGAACGCGCCATATGCATATAGCGCGACATTATCGCGCTATATGTGTATAGCGCGATAAATAAAAAGAGAGAAGGAAAATAAATAGAGAAGGGGGGAGAAAAGAAAAGAAAATGCAGCTTGTGGATGAATAAAAATTTGCATTCTCCTGCTTACACGTACTTGAATTTGTTCTACTTGTGCTTAACATTGTATTTCAGGAAAAGAAAAGAAGAAAAATGAAGTAGCACGCCATCAGGTAAGTATTTCCTTATCCCTTCCTTTATTGCATTACTATATGCTATTTATATTATTATATTATCTCAAGGACCGGCTGGTTCTCCGTATGTTTCAGGATTTGAGTTCCCCTCTACCAAAAACAGTGATGATCTAGAAACATGCAGTTAATCGTCGGATAGGCCGTTAGGTCAGAAAAATTTGGGGACGATGGACTTCATCTTGCACATCGTGGTTGCGGATAACTCTTGACCCGAGTTTGTTTGATTTAACAATATTATCCTTGAGTATCTTATATTTTTATTCTTTCTTGGCATTTGTTTTAATGATTTCTTTTATTTTAGCCCTGCACGCATCATGCCATTTTTTGTCCGGTTTTTCTTCTCAATTAAGGATCAATAATGCTTATGTCCTTGAACAAAGAAATTCAATTCCATTACGAATTTGAAGATTGCTCCTAGTTGAGCACTGGATCTCGCTGGTCGATGTGACCCTTGCCAAGATTTTGCTTATCCCCTTTCAATCCAGTTCAACTTATCCTCCTTCTTTTGATCCACTCATTAGCTATGAACCGCACGATGGCGTTGATGGATCCGCTGGGCTCGCGTCTATTCCACTAATTGAGTGAAATCCGTAGTTGCTATGCACCGCGGATGCCTCTTTTGTGCAAGAGGTTGATCAGCTCCCTTTTTCTTTGTTCCGTGCTTAACATTCTAGACGAAGGTCGTTGATGCTAGCTTGATCTTGTGGTTAGCACAGAGTTTTCTGAATTATTCCTATCATTTGTCGGTTGTGATGGGTGTTTTTTTCCTTGATATCCACTTATCAGTCCACTCCACTGCATTTCCACTTCATCTCACCGTCACCACCACTCTGTGTCATCTCCGTTTTGCCTCCGTTTCACCTCCGTCTCGCTCCCCTGCAAAGCGGATATCAAGGAGGGGCATCTGTAGACACCCAATTTTGGCCTATAAATTGAGCATTTTCTTTGTTCTCCTAGTTAATGCCCCAATTGATCCTTAGTTGGTTGATTTTCTGGGATGTCTCTCTATTCTTGACCCAACATTTAAATTCCATACCTTGGATCTCGTCTCGAGTTTGGCATTCCCGCGCTATCCGCTCTTATCGCTTTCTTGTTCATAGCGCATTGAGGATCTAATTGAAGTTATCATTTGAGAAGTTGTTATTTGATTAAGTGACTGCCCAAAAGAATTTTTCTCCTTTTTCTAAATCATTTAATGGGCCTTTAATTATCGCGCTATATCGTCATAGCGCGTTCTTCATGAACGTGCTATGGACATATAGCGCGTTACCAGGCAGATCCCTTTCCAAACAGGACTCCCTTCTTTCGACTCAGAGTCCTCATTTGGTAAGTTTCTGATCATGTTTCTTATCCAGGAAGGTTTCTAAACCTAGTAGGAGCCTTTCCCCCTCATTAATTGGCAGGATTACCTCAATTTGAGCCGCCAAATCATCGGATTGATTTGAACTCCGACCTAGGGTTGCTTCTTGATCTTTTTCCTATAAATTGCACCCTTTGGCCGTCGTTTTGAAGGGATGCCACTCAAGATGTTGATGAGTAGGAGGAAGTTCTTCGTGCCAAGTCAATAGATCCTCGCTCCTCGCACATCCAAGGGAGTATTTAGGGGATCTTTTCGTGTTATTCCTCTTTCTACTTTTTCTTTCCCCAATTTACGAATTTTAATCTTTGCATAGCACTGCATATTGATTTCAAAACACTCCTTTTACAAAATACATGCATACACACACACCACACCTATCTTTTGCCCTTCCATAGGGGTTTAAAAAACCACCAAACCCCCAGGTAATCGAGCCCCCCGTTTGCATGCTTTTGATTAAGAATAGGGGTAGATTCTACTAAAATCTCGATCTAATGGGCCTTTTGTTTGTTGTTTATGATTGTTTGCAGGCACTAGAAGACTAATACGTGGAGCCCTTGCACCTTGGCCGGCCTTGGAGCATGGATGGAACGAATCCAAATAGCCCGCTTCCTGTCTGATATTGCGCTATATGTTCCTAGCGCGACCTGAAGAACGCGCTAGGACGATATAGCGCGTTCATCTCCAGGCCTACGGCTGGCCCCTCATGAATTTCTGAGGTATGTAGCATGCCCCTATTTTAGTCTTTTATTATTTGGCATGTTTCTGGCCTCAGTGGCGATCACGGATCTTATTAATGCATGTTTCACCTCTCTTTTATCATCGACTTTAGCGCTTTTATCTTGCTAAATTATCTTGCTAAATACAAATTCATCAATTTTAGGGGGGTGTTCTAAACTCATGATTCACACCAGCCTTTTCTGGTCAACCGCCAGCCCCGAAGCCACTTTTGTTGACTTGGTTTTTCCAATCCGTGGAGAGATCCTCTCACCCATTTCTTTAATCCTAATGCTCCCAATCACCCCAGAGATTGTGGATCTAGTCTGGAGCTTGTCTCCTAACCTTCCAAAGGTTATAAAACCTCTCTTTGAGGTCATAAACCCTAAGAGAAAAAAAGAGAAGAAAGGGAGATCAAGGTGGCTCAAGGAAGAAGAGGAGTGCTACTGTAGCATGAACAGTAGTCCGTGAATCAAAGCTCCATCCAACAGCTGAAGATCCAAGGTCCATTTTGAAGCCTTTATCCTCCCATGAACTGAAGAAGCAAGCATCCAACCAGAAGAGATCGAAGGAGAGCCCATCAACCAAGGAATCTATCAAGGGAAGAAGAAGAAGGCTGCTACAAGGAAGAAGAAACATCTTCATCCATCTAAAGATACTCTAGCTCCATTTGAAGCCAGCAATCTCAAGGAAGAGAACAAGCTCACAAGCATCAAGGAGATACAAGGATTTGTCCAAGGAAGAAGGAAGAGTACTCTAGCCGTGAACAGTACCTCGTGTAGCAAGTGTTCTTCATCCATCCTCAACCTATTGAAGGTAGATCTGAAGCCAACATCCTCCAAGGAAAAGAAACAAGCAAGGAAGCAAGGATTCAAAGGAAGATTGCTTAGGGAAGAAAGAAGAAGAAGCAAGCAAGCACGGATCTGAGAAGAAGGTTGTACAAGGGTGAAAAGAGCAAGGTTTTCACAATCCACTTGAAGTCATTCAAGCAAGAGGGAAGGCAACATTCAGGATCAACAACATACGTTGAAAAGGAAGCCAAATCAGGGGATTTCTAAACTGTCCCTTATTGTGTTTCAAGTTCATATTCGTGTTTTGTATAAACTGTGAAAACTTGTGTGTGTGTGGATCATTCTGGATCCGTGTTTGTGTGTGGTTGTCATGGTGTTCCATTCATGTGTGTGTAGGTCTTCCTAGATCTGCGTGTGTGTGTGGTTTGCTACACTTGTGGTAGCGGCTGTTTATGTTGGTGATCCGTTTGTTAGATCGTGTTGGAGACCTCGTCTCCATGTGTGTGTGTGTGTATTGGGGCGCGTCACCATGTGTGTGTGCAGGAGTCATCCTGCGTGTGTGGTTGGAGCATCGTCTCCATTTGGGGATTTATCCCCAAGTGAAGCCTCACTGGGTTTGGTGAGGGGTGGATGTAGGATTGCCGTCGTTGCATCCGAACCACCTTAAAAACCGCTGTGCACTATGGTTTGAATTGTGTGGTTTGGTCCTTTTCCTCTACCTCCATTCTAAGTGAGTGTTAGCTTTAATTGTTGTTCCGGATTTATTTAAGTATATCTTGCTTAATCTATATCATCATCATATAAAGTTGACAAATCCAATTTGTGTTCAAATAATTTTAAAATCTCTTAACTAGCATTCTATCACATATTTCAAAAAGGCCAAAAGTTTTCTTAAAATTTGTTAACATCCAATTCACTCCCCTCTTGGGTGTCATTGATCGCATGACTTCAAGATTATCATGTAACTTTGCGAATGCTGACTCTCTAGTGGATAATGGAGGTCCTGGGCATCCAAAAGTTGATCTAGCTTGCTTATGTTTCCTATAAAGGTCGGTGAAGATTGGGGGACCGGGGCATCCAAACGTGGCCCTATCATGCATAGGTTCTCTACGGAAGGTTGGAGGACTGGGGCATCCACATGTGGTCCTAACATGCATGTGTCTCCTAACAATGTTGACTGCTATAGGGGGTCCAGGACACACAAATGTGATCCTACCATGCCACTCTACCCAAACGTTGAGTCTTACCTTCCAAAGTGTGGGTGTTGACAAGGAGGGGTTTGGTTCAACTTTGGCACAATGGTCTCGGCAAGGGGCGAGCCTTAGGAATTCTTTGGGGAAATGGGACAAGGATGGCGGGTTTGGGGGTTCCCATGCGGAGGGATCAAATGGGTCAAGTATGGTTAGGCCCTTGGTGAAGGGGGTGTTTTCAATCCCATGGATCAAGAAAGTCCATTCCATAGATTCCCCAATGTAGGTTGGGACCTCGTCAACGGGAAAATTGAAGGGTGTGAGTGGTGGGTGTTGCTTGCCCCAAGGGATCAGTTTGGGGACTATTAGGCATGTAGTGGTGAGGGAGCAATGGGCTTGGTTGGGTATAATGAAATGGCCTTTGGGAATGGATGAGGGGTGGGCAATGGTGAAGGAGGGAAAGTGGCTAGGTTCGCATTGGGGTTCCCAGGGGAATGGGTCACAAGGATCTAGGTGGGCTTGGCTTGTGGGGAAGGATGCTTCTTCCATTTCTAGACTTATGGTATTCCAAGTCACACACTCCCTAGTGCGGACTATGCATTCATTACCTAGTGGGACAAACACCAAGGTTGACTCCCTAGATGGGGTGCCCTTTTCTTGAGGGAGGTGGGGGTCATAGGGTTGGTTTTGGCAAAACTCTTCGGGTTCGGGCAAGATCAATAATAGCTTGCTTGTGCAAGGAGCCCTTGTGTAGATGGAGGTGATGGATCCAGTAGAGGGGTAAGTGAGACTAAAGTATCCTATGTCAAATAACCCTATGGCTAGCATGTTCGTCAACCTTATTTGCCCAAGCAGACCTTCAACCAAGCCTCTCAAGGTCTCAACAAAGTAGATGGAATGATAAGTGACATGGGGAGGTTGGATGGGCACTATTTGGGACATGTGTTCCATGGGTGGGTGGTATGGGCTTGAGTTGTGAACGGTGGGGTTCTTCTTCAGCCACTCAGCTAGAGGCTCTCTTATGATCACCTATCCATCGGATGGGAAAGAAGGCTCTAGGTGGAACTTAAGGTTGGTGTGAAAGCTAGAGGTCTGACGCCGGTCTCCCTCCATTGTTTGGATGCGGGTGTCCTTCGGTGTAGGGGTGATACTGAGGAAAACATCATCATTCTTTAGGACTTCATTGACTAAGCTTGTGTCTCCCATGTGGGTGGTTTTGGTAGGAATTCAGACTGGTGGGTGTAATGCTGTGGGGTGTGAGGGAGTTGGCGGAGGGATCATCGGAAGGGTGTGGGGTTCCGGTGTAGGTGTGAAAGGGGTATGTTTGGTGGGGTAAGAGATCGGGGACGATGGCCACACGCACGGGCCATATTTTTGGTCAAAGGCTGTAGGTGATTTGGCACGCTCCTTCAACACCCCTATAACAAGCTTGTCCCATGCATTCATCTTGGGAAGGGATAGTGGAGCAGGGAGGGTGAGAGACGGGGTAATGGATGCACGGATGACTCCGATGCAATGGCCCTAGGACTAGACTTAGTAGAGACAAGTCTAAAATTTGCTCTGATATCATTTGATGTGAAACACCCAATGAGATGCAGCAACTATACCGATTCCTTGGACTTATCAAGCAAGCACACTTCACAAGAACTAGAGACTAGCGTTGACGGTCGATCACCCGATGCGCACACTAAACCCAGGGGTGACTCGATGATGCCGAGTCGAGGATGTGGGTCAAGACCCTTGCTGGTGGAGGGCCATCGAGGCTAAGGTTATTCCCCCCCAAAGGTACAAATGCCTGAATTTATGGGCTGGCTGGGTGCCAAAGTGGCACGGGTTCACTCTCTTGCTCCCACGGCAATCACTCGAAAGCGGTGGTGCTTCGGGACCGTGTGCTCTCTTACAATTCAGCGGAGCATTGATGGATATTAAATAAATAAGCACTAAAGATGAGCAAGGGTTGAGTGATTACTTGGCCGATTTGAAGAAATCGACCCCGGTCGGAGACGTGGGCGAGCGGGGAAGCGTGGGTCTCCCCGTACGCTGCGCCGATGAAGCTTCAACCTATATTAGTCAATTACATTCACTACGCCCCTTGCAAGGGGGTTAGACTAGGGGTGGGGAAATAAAATGTTACACCCAAACACTACCTCCCACAGGGAGGGGCTTTAAGCTGGCTAGGCGGGGGTCGGAAAGAACTGAACTAGCAGAGTCGGCGATCGTTGCAGGTTCTGTCCGCTTCTAGAACTGCATGACAGGGAGTCGATGACGGCGCCTCCACGGACTCCACCGAGCTCTGATGATGTTGAAACCAATGCCAAAACTTCCTGGGTTGGCTAAGGAGGGCGACAGAATTCGTGGAGAATTTTTTGGTGTTGACAGTAGTCGGGGCAGGGGCGGGACCAGGATTGATCCGCTCTGGTTCTGACTATCCCGAACTGTTGCTGCTGGAAAGGAGGGTGTCGCGAACACTCCCGAGGTCTGACGAAGGCGGGACTAGAACCGTTGCGATCATAGGCGAGAATTCTTTGAGCCGAGACCAACGGGGCTATCGAAGGAGGTCAAAGTTGACCGCGAGGAGTATAACAGTGGTAGGGTGTCGGATCAGACTCAGGGAAAGCTGACCTGTACCTCTTGGGAGAAAATTTGGAAATCTGTGCTCCGAGATCCAAATGGCTCCCTTCTTGTTGGTGCTAATAGAGGGATTGGAGAAAAAGACGTCAACCAAGAATCATGGCCAAAGTCATCCTGGAGCAGCCGTGGTCACTTCTTCTCTTGGCCTCAGGTTCTTCATCGGAGCAATTCTGTGCAGTCGTGGGAGATCGACTCTTCTGAGCAGCAGGGACCTTTGAAGAGGGTGAGACCACCTCGCCTACGAAGTAGCCTTGACAAGCTTTCTAGCAATACAAGACTTGCCACCAGGAACTTCATGGAGACGTCAGGGCAACCTCTGCAACCTGAAGCTTCTCTGCTTCTTGTGAGCTACTGCTGGGTCTGAACTTGGCCGATGGTGGAAGGAGCGAGAGGGGGCGAGATACAGCAGGGGGCTGGGTACTGATGGCTGTGGGAGAGGGAGGAGGGTGTTGGGGGTGGTGGGAGTGTTTGGGAGATGGAGAGGGGTGGAGATAGCAGATGGGGAAGGGGCTAGGGCGGCCTACTACTCACAGCACTAGGTGAGTGAGGGAGATTGAGGTTTGGGGATGACTAAGGGAGTATGGGGAGTGGGGTGGTCAAGCAGGGCTAAGGGGATGAAGGAGGAGGGGTGGGGGCGCAGCTAACAAGGGGAGGGAAGTTCAAATTTCCCTTAGGAAGGTGGAGGGATGTTTGGGGAAGAGGAATGGTTGTGTTGGGAAGTGAAGGGTTGTATGGGGAGTGTCAAGGGTTGTCTTGGGAGGGGAGGGAGTAATGGTGGGATTAAATGGGGTATGGGGAGGGGAGAGGGGTCTTAATGGGAGTGGAATGGGGAGGAGAGAGAGGGGATTTCAAAAATTGGGGAGGCGAGGAGAGAGAGAGGGGTTCGCCCCCTTCTAGAGAGAGAGAGAGGAAGATGGGGGGCTTCTCACCCTAGCACTCAAGGCTTCTCACCTTTGGACACTCAATGCTGGAATTTCAAATATTATCACTTCATTATCTTTCACAATGGGGTTAGGGTCCTATTTATAGGGATCCAACCTTTTACAAGACAGAATTGCCCCTAGCTTTTTTTTTTTTTTTTTACCAAAGCACTGGCCAATCTGGAGCTGGAGCTGGTCAAGTGCACCCTCCCTCAGAAAAGGAGAGTGTTCCCACTCCCCCAGGCAGCACCAGGGCACTAGATTTTATTAATATTTTCTGAAAGAATTACAGAGACCTTGGGGCATACCCCTGAGAAACATCAGAGCATAGCACAGGCCCTTATGTACCCAAAGACAAGAGAAACAAGGCTAACAAGATGTAACCAAGAGAAACTAAAAATGGAAAGCTGGAAATCCTGCCATATCTATCCTGAAAGCACCCCTGGTCGGCCATGGAAGATCTCTAACTCGAATAAAAACCGAGTTAGTAGATACATTACATGCAAAAGATGCCAGGGAATCAGCCACTTGATTCCCCTCCTTGTATATATGCTGGAGCAGGCAACCACTTTCCTGAAGTAGCAGCATGGTCCTCTTCCACCATGGGATTGTCATCCAACTGGGAGCAATTTCCTTCCTAGCTACCTCCACAAGAATAGCACAGTCCGAGAAAATAGCTGCCAATCTAATGCCACACTGCTTTGCAACAGCAAGGCCATCATGCAAGGCTCTTGTCTCAGCCACAAGGCTGTACCCAATGGCATAAGTGAAAGCAAAAGCTACCAACAGTCTTCCTACAGCATCTCTTATACAACCTCCTCCCCCACTTCTACCAGGATTGCCTTTCGAAGCTCCATCAAAATGCAAAGTATAGCCTTGCACAGCCAACTTACATGAGACAACAATTGGCTTTTTGGTTACAATCCGAGGGAATAAATCTAAAATAGCAAGACATTTGGATTGAATCGGTGACAAAGGTCTATGGAAGATTAATCTATCCAGAGCCATGGAGATAGAAGAAAGGATTCTTCTTTTGATAGCTGCACGGTTAATGAGCACACCTTCAAATCTTGCGGCACATCTAGACTTCCAAATTTCCCATAGCATCAGAATAACAGCAAGGATCCCAATAAAACTATAAGCGGATTGCATATTAGTAATGGAAATGAGGTTCCATAATCGGGCTGTAATTTGATCACTAAACCAAGCTCTGTTGTTGATCAGGGGATACACCCATCTCCACAGTTCAGTAGCCAGCTCACCAGAGATAAAGACATGATTAAGATCTTCTTGGAATGGGAGTAAACAACAATTACACTTGGATGCCATTTGGATCCCACAGTCAATAACCCAGCTATCAACCGGGACAGCACGATGGAGAATCTTCCAAGAAAATAAAGCAGCCCTCGGGGGTATGGCAGAATACCATAGCTTGGCCCAGGCTGGCCTCCTCATGCCCTTAGACCGGATCATATTATATACTGACTTGACAGAAAAATTACCCTTTAAAGTTCCAGTCCATACACATATATCAGTTTCACTGGTCAGCTGAATATTAGGGAGTTGGGGAAGATCACTTAGTTCTCTTGTAGCATGTTGAGAGTCCAAAAGGACCTCTCTAACAGAATTGCCCCTAGCTTTACATGTAATGACCATAATTATCCAAGAAGCAAACCTAGGGGGGAAATGACTCAAAACATAGGGAAATGACTCAAAGACATAGGGGCATGACTCAAATAAAAGGGAAAATACATCAAAATGACTAATATAAAAGACTCAAAATGTAGAAGTGGACCCTCCTGCAGTGATACCTGAGCTTACGCATCGCCAGGGTGAAGTGAAGAACCAAGCCAGAGGGAATCGTGGGTGATGCCTCCATCATTACCTCTGCTGGTCTCTTGAACTGGAGACGCTTTGCATGAGTCTCCCTGTAGTGCCGTAGGTAGTGGGCACTATCCTGCACGTAAGACACCACAGGCACGTCACCCTGCTGCCAGTTTTGGAACTGGGCAGGGAAGCATGTGCCCCAGTCTACGAGCTTCACCTTGCGTCAGGTCTTTCGCCCGATGCAGCTCGGCTCGTCCGCACTCACCCACTCCTCGGCCAAGCCCAAGGTCCTCATCGCACCCTGCACATCACAAAAAAAGAGGATCCACATTAGTTTATATATAAAAAATAACAACAAAAAAAGAGAAAGAAAAAGGGCTAATAATGCAATCAACCGAAAAAAAATAAAAACAAAAATGAAAAAAAGAAAAATAACAAAAAAATACGCGCCATCTGTCAAAGATGCGTTCATCATTCAAGTACCGTACTCACCGAACCCTCTTCCCCTCTCACCCGGGTCGCTACAAAACCAAAATAAAATTACGGAAGTGGAAGATCAAGGAGCCTACCGGGTCGTGCTCGCCTCCCCCCGCGCCACCAGGCCTCTCGGCCCCCTCAATAGCTAAAGGAGGCCCTTCCTCCTCCTTGGCCGCCTCTTCGTGCTCCTGCATGACCCTCCTCAGGCGAGGAACTGCTCGCCCACCTTTTCCTCCACCACGGCTCGGCCCGCCATGTTCCATAGATCAAGGATGGGGGAGGAAGAAGCAAAGTGAGCGATTTTTGGCAAAAAGAAGAGTCGGTTGTGGGCGAAGTGAGGAAGAAGAAGGGCCGTCCTACAGCTCTCGGTGGTTTAAATTTGAATTCAAAAGATATAACCCATCTTCGCGCCTAGACGCTTCCACCCAAAAAAAAAGGGAAGAAAGATAGAGAGCTTTCAGGCTCCTTTATTAACAACAACAAAAAACTGAGGAGGATGGACAAGAGGAGGAAGGCCCGTGCATTAGGATCTTATGTTTATTTCCTTGAAAATGACGGGTTACATCAGGGGTTTGGGCACTTCGGGCCTCAGTTTCCCCAATTCAGTTCCATAAGCTCTCCATAGCTCGCGTTCTTCCTCTACGTGCACCATTACCTTTCATGGAATACTCGTCTTCCATGATGATTTGATGGCATTCACATCCTTTGCATCTCCTTCCGTACTCAGGTCCCTCTTCCTCGGAGGAGGAATGTCAGATAACATTGGGAAAGAATGGCGAGGGAGATCGATTTGAGTACAGCACCGATGCTCATTATAAAGGATGAATTCAGTCGCGACAACGAGTTGAAGTTCCACGTCAGGGGAAGACCTCACGAGGAGTTCGTGCAGGAGTAGACATGCCAGCGCACAAGTGAACATATTTTGCGTCATGGTGCTAAAGTGAGCCCGCCAGTCTTCACGTTTCTTCAGCCAGGGAACACGATTAACCACACTACCACCAAAGCTTAACACGTCGGCCATGTGGTATGTTAGATATTGTGTTTTGATGATGACAAACACTATGACTCATATGTATGCTGTCATATGTGTTTTTATGATTCCATATGTGCTTATTGCATACAGCATGGGTCTTTGTTACATACAATGTTTGTTATGTGCATACAATGCTCATATTGTTGTATAGATGAATTACATAGAATGAATTGTTGCACATGTGCATGTTTGTGGATGTCTTCGTACAAGTCTTGCATAAAGTCTGGTGCAACCGTTCATATGTGTCAATGCATCACAAGTCAATCATAAGTCAAAGCAAAGTCAATATTATGTACATAAAGTCAATGCATCTGCATAAATTCTATGCACATGACAGTTTATTGAATAACCTGTGTGCATGGCATTTGGTCGAACAGGTGGTGTGCATGATCCTCATATTACACTATGTTTATATAGGGTCAACGTCAGTTGCATCATGCATAACTAGGGTCGGTGCTAGTTGTGCTCTTACACAGCCGAGGTCGATGCTAGTTACCATCTGCATAAGTCAGGTCGGTGCTAGTTACTATTGATCTTACAGTGAAGTCAGTGCTAGTCACCCCGTCTGCATACTCAGGTCGGTACATATATCTGCTCAACGTACTAAGGTCGGTGCAAGTTAGTCTTCCGCATGACTAAAGTCGGTGCAACCTCTACATTGTTCTAAACCAAGTCAGTGCATATTGTTCCTTATATGATACAAGGTCGGTGCATATTCTGATATGCGCACATTTGAATGTCGATGCACTTGTAAGGTTAGTGAACGTTCCAATTTTTACTGGACCTTAGTCAGTGCATATCTACCTTAGCATTACTAAGATCAGTGCATGTCTCATTCTTCACATATAGAAGTCAGAGCACATTTAACGTAAAAGGTCAGTGCATATCGGCCTAAGACTTTGACATAGTCGGTGCAGGTTTTGCATATAGTCCATGCACGTTTGCTTGAGGACATAGTCGGTGCAGGTTTTGCATATAGTTCGTGCATGTTTGCTTGAGCACATAGTCAGTACAGATTTTGCATACAGTCGGTGCACGATTGCATTGAGCATAAAAGGTCGGTGCATTGTCAGTTGTAATCTACGTAAGGTCCGTGCACATTCTGCCCTGCACATAAGAGGTCTATGCATGCTACTGCTTGATGTTTAGATGGCCGGTGCATAAACTGTAGCCAGTCGGTGCATGGTTGCATACAAGCATATGAAGGTCTGTGCATCACTTTATTAGTGCATATAGGTCTGTGCATATATATTTACTAAGGTCTGTGCATATTTTAACTTGAGTGACTAAGGTCGATGCACATTCTCTGGCATGTCATACAAGTCCGTGCATGTACTGTAGCACACTCAACTTAAGGTCAATGCACATCTTGTTTGACTGAACCTAAGGTCTGTGCTTGTTTGCATGTTACATTATAAAGTCTGTGCACTACTTTTGACTCGTGTTCACAAGGTGTTTGATGAAACATCCCTCCTCCAACTAACAGGATGAAAGCAGCACGTGAGCTCGAACTGAAGTAGGCACGTGTTCCCAGGATGGCATATCTAGGTGCATGCGATACAAGAAGGAAAGCAGCCTGGAGCATCTGGCATGTGGAAAGTGAACCCTCTCCATCTGACACGTGATCTTCCAATTATTGGCGGGAACATTCCCTCCATTATCTTCAGCAAACCTGCGGAGCTTCTTTTATGTCTATAAATAGGGATCCTGCACATTCGAAGAATGTAGAGAGGAATGCATAGAAGAATAGAGAAGAACGAACAGAAGAAGAAAAGAGAGGAGAGCGGCTGAAAGCCAACAGCAACCAGAAAAAGAGAGAAAGAAAAAGAGATCAGAGACCAGACTGAGAAGAATCAGAGAGAGAGGAATCTGAGAGAGTTTTGAGAGCAGAGATCGTAAGAGAGCACAGCAGCAAGATCAAAGGAGAAAGAAGATATGTGGCCTCTGGATCAGATCCAGACCACACTGCTCCTGAACGAGCTATAATACTGTGCTTTATTTCCAACTTTCAGTTGCTGATTTCTATCATTCTTGTTTTTCATTTTTACATTTCATTTTAGAAGCTGTGAATCAGCGGTGGCATAAGCTGTAAGGCCCAGCGGTTTGAAGCTGTGAATTAGCGGTGGCATAAGCTGTAAGGCCAAACGGTTTGAAGCTTTGAATCAATGGTGGCTAAGCTGTAATGCCCAGCGGAGCAAGTTGTAAGTCAGCGATTGTAGGCAAGCTGTAAGACCCAACAGTTTAAGCTGCGTATCAGCGGAATCCACACTCTGATTAGAGTGTGGGGTGGATGTAGGTCTGGAGGACCGAACCATCTAAAAATCCTCTGTGTGCTGTGGTTTGATTGTCTACTTTGATTTCGCTAGATGCATGCTTAGGATCATGTTTTAATTGCACATCTATTGACGGCCCTTGATCAGTTTGCTACCTATCTGTGTACGTGCTAACTGCACATTAAATACCTAGCTGTTCCTTAGGCCATCGATCTGTTATTTAGTGAGTCTTTCAGTTAACTAAGTCAATCCGTCTTTATTCCGCATAGCTCACTGATTGTAGCTTAATCTTTTAAATTGGGCAGAATTTTTAATGGGGATTCATTCACCCCTCCTCTGAATCCGTGTATGCACCATTGCACCTTGTCCTCACAGACTAACATGGTAGAGGGGGCTTTGTTGGAAGATTTTTGAGACAGTCGGCATCCCTTCACGGTGGTCAAATTTGAAATGCAAGTCAATCTAGCAAGTTAGAAGAAGTACTGTTGACACCTAAAAATTGCACAAGCAGAAGATGTCAAAGAGAACCTTCAACTAAGCATCAGAGCTTTGAAAAGCAATCAAGGATGCAGCCCCGATGTCATCCCGGGAAGATCCGTAAACCAGGATAGATAAAGGATCCATCACCTTCGACACTCGGTCCGGCTGAAACCCCTCCGGTCAAGCTACTGCCCAGCACAACTATCATTTAGATAGTTGGGCTGATTGAAACTATGTCAAAACTCTGGGCAATCATCTACCTACTGAAAAAGATCTCCAAAATATTCCGGCACTTACAGAGAGGGATCCACATCGCTTGTGGGTGCAAGATATCAAATGAGCTGCAAAGAACAAATATAGTTGCCTTAGGAGCCTATATGACCTCCAAAGAGGGCCCAACTGATCAAAGCCCATGGGCAGCACCGATTCATGAAGCAAATGGGCCAAAGCCCAATACAACAAAAACGCGTCGAGAAGGCTGGTTCGAAGAGGCGCGCCAATGCAACACCGCCCTAGTTGATCCTCGCGCCGGGAGCAGCATGCACCGAATGGAAAAGAAGGAGCCCTATTATAAAAGGGCGCTGAGTGGTTCGAAGACAGCATCCCCCCCCAGCCCCAGAGTCTTTTCTGTCCTACGGCCGGCTGAGAGAAAAGAGAGGCAGAGAAAAAAAAAAGGCAGAGAGAAAAGAGAGAGCAGAAGAGAAAGAGTAGCAAAAGGGCGAGCGAAGGAGATTCAAGGTGGGAGCCCGTCTGTCAAATGCCCCTCGGGGCTATATTCATCTCCCCCTCCCTTTTTTTCTCTGTTCTATTCGGTTTTACCGTTTCTTTTTTTTCTGTAACTCCTATTCGGTGTGCTGTGATGATATGAGAATGAGTTTTGAAGGGGAAGCTCTACTCAATGGATGTAATCGGAATGTGTAGTTTACACTTGATTCCATGAAATATAATGAGGTGCTTCTCATTTTGATGCTTTCTCCCTCTCTATCTTCCTGGGAACTGTTATATTCGATAGCTCTTATATACATATTCTGATTCTCTCATGCTTACACATCTTTCAGATTGTGTGAACTGTTTCTATTACCTCGTCACCGTTTTCCCAACCTCACAGCCACAGTGAGGGTCTGAGACAGTTCATCTCATGGCCTCTCACTCGTGAAGTAGTGAGGGATATAGTCAAGTCGCAGTTTATGTGATTCCACAAATAAACGGCTCCCAGTGATACTTCTATGTGAAGTCCCCTACTTCCCTGGGATGATCTGCCTAAAACCAGTCTCTAGTACTCCCTAGCCTTCTTAAAACCCCCAGATGAAGCCTCAAAACCCCCAAAATCCATGACCTCAAAGCCCTAAATCCTTAAATCTTCCCTATCGGTGCCCCAATTAATCTCCCGGCGTGGTGCTCTCTCGGCGCTGGTTTTGCGCCGAGTGGCAGGCGCGCCGATGATTGTCCGCGCTGAGTTGCCTCCGCGCCGACCACCTCTCTCCGCCAGTCTTCACCAGGTCGATGCCCCTATACTAATGCCGTCGCGCTGATTCCCCATCGCGCCGATGCCCTCCAGGGCCGATTCCTATGCCCATCAATTCCCTCAAGCTACTGATGCATCCGATCATCTAATAACCGCTGATGAACCTTGAAGCCCAGCACTCCAAGCCTTATCATCCTTTATTTATAACCCGTACCATCTCGGGAAAGAATAATGGTCTTCTACTCAAATTCATGAGAGCTAAATTAATGGGGTTTACCCCTACATTCCGTCAAGTATGATGTTTCTTTTATAACCCCACTGGCCCATGGAGTTCTGCCACTGCATGTTCTTCTATGGTCCCTTTAAGGGAATATCAATAAATACCATGATAAGCGGACATTGTCCAGTCGCATCTCGGTCCTTTTGGATCTCGGGCTAAGCCCGTCTCTCTCTTTGGCTTCCATCTCGGCACTCTGTGGATGGATGTCCTATACTCTCCCGAGCATGGTCCGAAATAAAGGGGAGATGCTGCCAAATTGAATCCTGATATCTATCATGTTACTTTATCTCTAAAACCCCTTGGAGATAAAGAGGTCTACCTCTGCATGTCCTCCACTGACTCCTTCTTGGGAATAATAACATTGAATGCCGTGGTGGACGAATATTGTCTCAGTTTAACCCCACCTCGTGATATTCGGGCATTGATATGCTCCGATCTTTTGTGGATTCTATCCCGCTCTGCGTGGACAGTTTCCTATTCCCACTTAGCATAGCTCAAAATAAAGGTATATGCTGCCGGATTTGTTCCGTCTACTCTCATATAGTGATAACTATGCAGAGCAACACTATCCTGCGATGCCTTCGGTTGTCTCCAGGCCCAGCCCTCAACATGATCACAAAGGCAAGGCTAAGGAGTAGGACAACAAGCATTTCTCTCGGTCCCCTCCTCAACAAAACCTATCGCCACCGCGGCTAAGACATCAAATCGCGCATACGTCTTCGGACGCCAGCACTAGCCTACCGACTCCTCGTAGGCTCCTGTCGCCACCGTGGGTAAGGCACCAAACTGCGCACACATCTTTGGACGCCAGTCCCAACATTCTGGCATACCAGGAATTGCCACTCAAAGTAATCGAGCAGGGAACCAATGCCACCTTCCAGATACAACATGAGAAAGGCGCCTGGATCGAAATTCGGGTGAGGAAGAGTCACCGACCTCGCCCTACAAAGGCACCAACTCAGAGATATCCTCGTGAGGATTTATCAACTCCGGCTCTAGCACCTCTCCCTCCTACTCCCTTGGAGACTGCTATCGCCAAGAGACAAGAGAGAAATAGGAGGAAGAGCCTCAGAAGGCGGCTCAAGAAACAAGCTGAACAAGCAGCCGCCCTGCAATCCCCAGTCGAGGCAATGCCTCTCCAAAGGCTCCAGCGGCTCATTGATGACTTGGAGGAATACGTTCCTCCTCGTCCTACCGGAGCTCTCCCACTCGACAGCTACATCCCGTGGGAAGAAATACAGAAACAAGCCCGCCTCAGAAATTGGGTCCAAGAGATGATCTAAAAGCTCAAGAACGGCGAAAGACTCGTGATCCTGGACGAGCTCTCCTTGTGCTATAAAGACAAGGAGATCACAACAGAGCAACTAGAAGAAATGCTTCGGCGCTGCACCTGCAACATGGTGGCCATTCCACCTCCTGACAATATCAACGCTTCTCGGCGGGGTGAGCCAGTAGCCTCCCGGACAAGACAAAGGACCATTGCTCCTCTTAGGTTACAGCCAGCTCTAGAGCACACAGGCCGCAGCCGAGGTCGTGGTTGGGGACGCGGTAGAGGCCGTGGGAGAACCCCCGAGCTACCCCTCTCCCCGTTTACTTTCGACCCGGAGCGAATCATCCTCTTTCGAGGAGAGGAACCGGCTCCCATTCCAGAAGTAGAAATTCGGAGCGGACCCGGTATCTTCGATCCTTCCGGCATTGAAGAGGCTACTGCCAGCATCCCAGCCATCCAGTGCAATCGGAGGTAGATCCTCCCTCAGTAAGAGACTCTCCTCCGCCTTCCTGATCGCGGAGGCCTTCTTCCGGTATAGATGGCTATGCTCGAACCAACACCAAGCGTAGTGTACGTCGAATCACCCTCGACGTCCCTGTCCCGGCATCGGGAGTCGCTCGGGCTCCCGGCGATAGTGAAAGTCCCACCATGCTACAACAAGTAGGTGGGTGTCCCTGCCCCTGTACTGCCTGCCTGTCAGAGGAAACTCTCGGTTCGGTGGGATCCCCTGGTCGTATCCGAAGTTCCTTGCAAACTGATACGGGTAGTACGGCTCCAAGGAACTCATCGTCGACCGGTGCAATGTCAACACTACCGACCGAGTGCTCAGACCCCACTCAGTCCGCGTCCCTGTATCTGTCCCTCCCTGATCGGGTTGGGCGCTGATCGCCCCTCCACCTGAAACCCCCAAGAAGAGGCTGGAATCCCTCGCAGCACTGTCAAAAGGCAGTCCCTCCTCATCCCGAGTGGGCAGGTAGCAAAGGGCTTTCCTGGCCCCCTCCAGCTGTACCTCTGCATCTCCGTTAGGCTGCCCAGTGAAGCTGAACAAAAGTGGTGCCGCCGAGTTTGCCACAGTCCCTCATGTCACCAACCCCGGGAACAGCAGCCCGGCCCACACACTGAGATAATGGGTCGGCAAAAGTATACTCCTCTCTCTCGACGCCGGGTGTGCCGCCAGGACTCCCAGTCCCTGATATATATTGGCAAGTGCAGCAGGAGCTAGAGCCAACTGCCTCCCCTCAGCTAACAAATAGGCCAGCCACAGCAGCCCGGCCCTCAACAGACCATCCTCTCCATGAGGGACCACAAATGTCGCCAACCAGTATGCCAAGTAGGTGGCAAGATGTGTCACATCCGGTAAGCCGTGGGGATTCCACCCCTCCCGTGGAGCATATATATATCGGGAGTACGTCCGAAACCGTAGCTCCACCTTAGTATATTACTCCCATGGAGTCTGATCCCTGGCGAATTCCTGATAGAAGCAAAATGGTCCGTTGTAGAAATGGCGGACCCAGACATTTAGTGGCACCCTCAGAGTCTGTGCGGCTCTATCTCTGCCGACTAGGGCCAGGTCCCTCCAGGTCTTCAGAAGATACCGGTAACTGTAAGGCACCTGGTATCGCCCCTGTCCGTCGGTATGGCTACGGTGCAAGTCATCCAGTACCACCTCCTCATAACCTTCGCCGATGATCGGCAACCCGGAAATCCAGAACAGATACCACAAGTCAAGGATGGTCTCTCCCTCTACTGTCACCACCATGTTCCATCGGCGGTTGAAACACTCTAGTAATCCCTGTAGCAGTCCGGTGTAGCACGGGTACGCGTACAAAGTAGCAGTCACCGCGTACTGGATCCCAGCCCGGTCCAGCAGCACCCGGTAGTGGTGAACAATCCCCATCAGCCACTCAGTGGCACCCTGACGGTAGTAGTGTGACGAGATCACTGCCCAGCGACCGTACCAACTGATGACGGTCTGCCGCAGGACCCCATCCAGGATGTAGTGGTCGTCATAGCCTTCCCCATCATACAGCAAGCTTGTAGGCTCCAGTACCAACCCAGCGGTCCCCTCTGTCTCTGTGCGATGGCGACCTTGCAAGTCCTAGGAAGTAGGGCCCAGCGGCCCAACTCTAACACCAAACTACTCTGCTCCGCCAAAGAACCCCAGGCACTCAACACTGGGAAACCGACGCTGCCTCTAGTAGTCCTCGTAAAAGCTCAGGTAACTGTAAAACGCTACACCATGCAGGCTGTCCCTGCCAATCAAGATAGCCCGCTCAAGCCGGCGACGGGCTCCAGGAATCTAGGTGTCACCCTCCTCCATGCCAGGAGGGACATAGCTCCAAAGAAACTCAAACAGATGGCGATCCAAGGGGAACTCCAAAGGATAACCCCCGCTCCAGTCATAGGCATACAAACCGCCTGCTCCCGAGATCCGGGCCACCTCTACAAACCCGACTCCAGTATCCCTCTCACCAACGGGACCCTCAGCCACTACTATATGCCCCAAATCCAGTTGCTCCACACTAGCTACAGTAACCACCGGTGGACCCAGAGGAGGCATCGGCCGCTCAGTTCGCCGCACCCAGTGGTCCTCCTCCCAAGCCACCCGCCTCGGGACTCACCCATCTCTACCAAAGCGTGCCATTGCTGCAAGACAGGGCACCCAGAAGAATAGTCAGTATACCAGAAGATCAGCATATACAGCACAATGAAATAAAAACACATGAAGTGTCAAAATACAACAACAACAGCCCGGAACAGGGGTCTCACGGGCCGTACGCCCTCATCTCCGGCTCCGACGCACGCCCCGTGGGGGGCATTTGTTGTACCCGGACTATTTCCCTGCAGAATAACAAGGAATAAGGGTTCGGGCATTTCCCCGAACACCTTCAAGGCACGGGCTATTTAGCCCTTTCTATAACCCTGCGGGCCCCTACAAGGGTCCTGACCAGCTCGCCGCGACACGTAGCGACATAAGCAACTATCTTGGGTCAACCCCGGCCACTCACATACGGGCTTTGCCCGTATCCTACATGGCCGCCTGGGACCACCTGGGGGTGCCCCGACGTTAAGCCGCGCCATGTGGCACCCAGTGAAAGGGACGCGGGCCCACCCCAAGACACCTCTTTCAACCCTCCAAGGTCAAAGGGAGACCCAACTAAGTCAACCACAGGCTATGGAGGCCCGCAGCACGTGCATACGGCTCACACACGTGTGTTCGGCATTTTCCCGAACACCTTGTGGGCGCACATGTTCTAGCCTTTCCACACCAAACTACGGGCCACCCCGTGGTTCCAGCACACTAATTGGGTCCTGCAACGACCCCCCAGCAAGTCGGGACCACTCCCGACCCTCAGATATGTGGCAACGAGCCACTTAACTCTAGCACTCGGGTCAACCCTGTAGATCCAAATAAATCCACTTAAGAAAAGAAAAAGGATAATAATGGAATGGCTAGAAAAGCATAGGAAGAGAGAGAAAGGGGAGCATGCGTAGGATGCTAATGGAGGGTGATCGCTAGAGACGCGAGGGCCTTAAAGATATAACAATAGAGATAGGAGGGATCGCGAAGAATACCTTAAAAGAAGTGGGGGAGATTGTGAGCGCACCTTTTCTTTCTATCGACCGGCCGATGAAGAGAGTTCTTCTTACCTTGATTACCCTTGCAAAACAACAACAAACACTAATAAAAGATATGGATTAGAACCAAGGTGAGTGTAGCATCAAATTCATAATAGAAATAAACATGAAAAGCATGTATAAGAACACACCTTGTTGGGTGTTGGCCCTTAAACCCCTATGCAAAAGGGTATGTGAGATTATGATGAATGATAAGATAAAGGAGGGTGCAAGTGTTACACTAAAGAGATCTCAACATGGTTGAGGTGATAAAAATAATAAAAGAAGAGAAAATAACATGATGCATGCAAACTACTTCATGAAAGAAACAAAAGAGATTAAGGAAGGGATAAGCTTATTGATGTGTTTCTCCAAAAGGGGGCTTTATATCTTCAATTTGCTCCAAGGAAGAAGAGGATCCAAATCTTCAAGAGAGGAAGAAGAGTTCCATGAGATGAAGCTTTAAGCATGTGGGAGTCTTCTCCTTGAGCCTCCAATCCAACAGCACATCCCCTTGAATTAGTGTTGATGCCTTTTACACAAGGGAGAGAGGGGTCCTATTTAAAGGGTTGAAATTCGGAGTTAAATCGAAGGAAAATTAGAAAATCAAGTTTTAGTTGGATTTGGAAGGTGATAAACCATGGCCATGTGTCCCTTCATCCTTAGAAAGCCTTAGGAGTCCTTTTCCAAGTGAAAAGGGGCTCAAAAGAGGGAAACAAGGAGGTTCGGGCGAAGCTCGGATCTCTTGAAGAAATGACGACCAGGCAGTCGTCGCTATTTAAAATGACGCCCGCGTGAAGCGTCGCTGATTATAAGGCAATTCGAGATGGATTCGGACTTTCCGAAATTTGAAAAGAATTGACGACCATGAGGAGGTCGCTATTTAGAAATTAATACGAATTTCGGATAGATTTAAAACCTCAAAATATGGCAATGAAATTGGCGACTTTACACACGGGGCACTATTTCATGAAATAGTAACCTTCCAAGAAGTCGTGGAATCAAAAATAATTCGATTTTAGCTCAAAATATGAAGAAAAGAATTGACAACCTTCCAAACAGTCGCTATTTAATGAATTGGTGACTTCATGCAGTGTCACTATTTCAAATAATCCGAAAACAGCAAAACGGAAGCCTGCAAGAATTGACGCCCCCCTTCCTAGGCCCTATTTAAATAGCAGCACGGTGGCCGCCACCAATTTATTAAATAGCGGTGGGGTGGCCGCCACCAATTCATTAAATAGCGGTAGGGTGGCCGCCACCAATTTGAAAAGCCCACGGAAAAATGGAGAAAAAACTCAAAAAAATCTGGAAAAATAGGAAAACATGTGTGAAAGCTGGGGGAAGTTGGATATTCAATAAAAGAGAGGAAAACCACTCAAATAAGACAATTTTAGGGTCAAATGGGGCATCACAGCGCGATAGGAGATATGCTCAAACTAACGTCAATTTTAACGTGTCTACAAACTCGAGGCTACCTTGGCAACCCGCCGTGCAACGTGGCACGTAGCTCGAGGCATGACTCACATCCCTGAGATGCCTCCCCTTAGCTTCCACGAGCTCCCATCTTCAACCCAAGGCCCACCTTGGGGCCCCTCAGCCAGCTACCCAAGTCGTTCGGCAATCTGGGGCGTGTCGGGCATTTACCCGAACACCTTGCGAGCGACTACGACAACTCGAAGAACAACGGCCCCCACGGGCCCATCCCAGTTTCCCGGAGCTTAACGCCCTTCAAAGGATGCTCACAAAAGACACAAGGACACCCGGGGGCCATCCCTCGGGGTCACAACCGGCCCCGGGGCCAGTTTGCCCCGGGGTTCGGCCGTGCGCCCCCAGGGAGGGCGAACTCCCCGGGGGTCGTGCCCCCTCTCCAGCCCGGTGGTCCCATGACCCCACTCAGCCTCAGTTCTTCCAGTTCGCGGTCCTACACTACGGTTCGTGTGCCGTACCAGTTCGCGAAGCCGACACGTGCACGCGGGAGCGCAAAGCGACAGCACGCGGGAACTCCACAAGTCGACACGCACACAAGCCTCCACAAGCTTCCACGTATCCTCCCAGAGCTAGCTGTCCTTTTCTTCTTAGTTAATTTAGGAAGAAATAGGCCAAAAAATGAATTTTATAGGGTGGGGACCGCCCCCTCTCTCCCCATGGCGCCAATCCGCCTAAACCCCCCCGGGGGGGTTTTGGTGGACCAGCCCAGCCCCCTAGGCTGGTCCGCGTAAACCCCTTCTATTCAATTTTTTTTTTTTGGTTTTTTAAAATTAAAAAATACCAAAGCCAGCCCGCCTAAACCCCCCCCCCCCCGGGGTGGGGTTTAGGCAGACCAGCCTGGACCCCCCAGGCTGGTCCGCCTAAACCCCCTGGGGGTAGGGGGTTTACACGGACCAGCCCAGCCCCCTGAGGCTGGTCCACATAAACCCTTCCCAGCCCACTCTTTTTACCAAAAACACCCTCCGTGAGGGGTTTACGCGGGCAAGCTTGACCCTCTCAACCCAGCCTCCCTAAACCCACACTATTCATGGGGTTTACGTGGGTTGGCTTGACCCTATCAACCTAGCCCCCCTAAACCTACACTATTCATGGGGTTTACGCGGGCTGGCTCCACCCTATCAAGCTAACCCTCCTAAACCCCTTCCAACCCTTCAACTTCTCTATAAAAGTCCCTTCGAAGCTCAAGGGGTGGACACACACAAAAATACAGATACAAACATACACCATAGAAGCCCCGGGACATCCGGCCTTCTTTAAGCGGCTCCGGACAACGAGCTAAGGAGAATTACGTGTGGGTGACTTGTGCGTCGGCTTAGTACGTCGGGGGTATGTCGTTTGCACTTCCCTCACGCCGTATTTGGCCGTAACATACAAGTCAACACCCACCATGTGCGAGACGTTATGACAAGGGCGGACGTCCCCTCATGTCAGGATTCCCCCTCGCGTGCCCGTCAGTTCCAACCACGCACGTACCATGACGTCACGCTCTCCCGCAGTTACGAGGCCACTGTTGACATGTTTTCCTTCTTTCCCCTTTTGATTACCCTTCCAACCCCTTCTTTACCGTGCTAGTGTAAATAATTAAACAATGTGTAAATAAAAGGGGAAGGATGTGGAATCTGTGTGATCGCCACCAAGGTGCCGAATGTAAGTAACTACACCGTGCCTTGGAAAGAAAGAGGAGACACTCGCCTAGAACAACGCTACAGCAATACGTGGTTCTTGATGAACCGCCCTGAAGGTGCGCGGTCGCTCGAAGGACCGCCCAGTAGCGAGGGGACGAAAGCAGGACAAAGAGCAGCTGGATGACGGAATGGTTCAGGACCAACCGCTGGAAAGAACCGGACGGTCGATAGACAGTCGCCCTATCCTTCGAACAGACAGATGAAGACCGCTCTGTACCACCAACCCTCACAAACGTGGGATCTCTACCTCCACCATTCCCGGCTGGCCAGGGTGAGTGGGCCTCGTGTTGCGATGATGCTGACCTGCAAAACAAAGTGTAGAACATAAAAAGGGACCCGATATCAGAACTAAAATGCGTAGTAAATGCTGAAAGAGAAGGAAACGAACATAACAAAATGAAATGGGGGATACCTGGAGGTTTTTAAACCCCTAGGGGCACCAAAAAAAAACATAGGTGGATGTATGTAATGCGATGAAAGAATGAAGAAAAATAGATGGAAGAAAGGAGAACGACGCATGCAATGAGAAAATAGACGGAGGGACTTGTGAACTAATAACTCAAACAAACAGTGTACTCCCTAAACCGGAGGCCTATGCGGACGTAGAAGGCCTCCCTCCCTGTCTTGGGTCGCTCAACAATCCAGCAGAGCTTCGCCGTGACCTTGAAAATCACCCCCCCTTTTTCAAAGCTTGCCCTTAGGGTCTATTTATAGAGCCTAAGAAACCAGCCCCAAAATTAGGGATCCCAACTAATATCAACTCGAGATACCAAAAGAAAATATGTAGATAATGTAATCATCTTCCAACCAGTCAAAACGGCACCTCATTTGGTTGAGAAACTACGGAGAAATGGTTGAAACAAACCAAGGATAAAACCACGGATAGAGAGGGAAAAGCACTTAGTTTTTTTAGCAATCGGACCATTACGCAGCCACTCGATAGACCACTCAATCCATTGAGCGGCCGGTAGGAGACCGTCCAATCAGTCGGTGGAAATTAAAAAAAATAAGAAATATTATCCAAATATCCATCGAACTGACCGATGTTTTCGCCGTTGGACTCTCATGAATTGGGCGGTTCTTAATGGACCACTCAACTCATTGAACGGTCCTAAACCAGCCGTCCAACGCCTGTCGGTGGTAAATCAGATAAAACCAGATAATTAGATATTTATCTGAACAACTAGCGAATCTGGGACTCTGAGATATGGACAGTTATACACCTGCAGTTCCATGGATCTGGACGACTACATGTGAACCGTGCAAAAGCTTATCGATGGAAATTCAGAAAATCACCTTAATATCTAATAAATATATAAACGGCTAATCCTCAACCGCTCAGCGCCTGAATGGTCACTCTATTGACCACGCAATAGCTGGATGCCTGAAAATTAACAAAATGTGATAAATCAAGCCAAACCAAGACCTATTAAGCCCTTACTTGAAGCATACCGAATCAGGGAGGGAGGTATCCATAAAATAGGCCCAATACATTGCCTGAAAATAGCCCACTAAGCAATGGACAACTCTAGGTATCAATAAATGGTGGAAAGAGAAATGACTCAACTTATCGACAAAAAATGGGTGTCAACAGCCACGTTCTACCGCTCTACTCGAGCCGTGACCGGCCCTTGCACAGACACCGGATCGATGCATCCCCCCAGTCGTCCAGTCATAAACCCCCTCGCTCGGCGCCGCCACCATGGCCCATGCCATAGGGGGGCCCTCTGTAAAATACATATGTGTTCGTCTGTCAAGCATTGACCCGGGGACCGATCATCACATCGGAATTGTGCCGTGGCGTGCACTAGTTGTACCCTGGCCACTACGGCCCACCTGTAAAGACATGTATATCTCAAAGATTCTACCACCAATTGGACGAATGCTCTTGCATCCACGTTCAGGCCCCCAGCTCACTATCTACACCACTCGACATCCGTGCCTGACATCCTACCCCCAGTAAACACCCCTCAGTCAAAAGCGCACCCATAGCTGCTGAATGCCCCCAGCCCTCTACCCACGGCTTCAGACATATATACAGACTTTTTCTTCAGCTTAGAATGAAGGTATTCGGATTCAATCCGATGTAAATAAACACCGGTTACTTGCGACCGGTGGGGAAAGACGTCCAGTACATGATTCCCGCAATCCCCTACGCACTCGCACCCATGGAACCCCTTTTCTCCATGTGCCGCCCGATCGCCTGAGCCCACATGCCGCGTCCTGACGACGCTTCCCCGGTCAACCCTTGGTTCCATGAGTGATTGTCGAGAAATCGACTAGCATGCCCGCATCCCGTCCGGTTAACCATTATCCTGACACTCCCATGCCCTTCTACCCTTTTCGACTTTCTGTGAAAGGAGAGTACCCGATACCGCCGTGAGAGGCATGCAGCCGTAATGAGGATACCAGAGATACATCAAACTCCCATATTTTCCTTCCGTGTTGTATCCCTTCCTTCACCCTGATTATTCGGCATAAAAAGAAACTCGCGCAACAGGCCGTTAAGTTGTGATAGCGTGAGGATGATGGTTCCATTTAGTGAGTTGGTGCATGGATAAACGGGCTCCGGCTCAGTATTAGCTCACTGAATCGGTATCCTTACCCGTTCTTAACAACTTAATAATATTATCCATGGCTATCTTCTACTTTAATTTGTTTTAATTTTTCCTTTAAACCCAACATGCATTCATGTAGAACTTTGATTTCATTGCGGAAGATCATACAAGTAATTCGATTATGAGAGCTCCTGTGCTTAAGTTCTTCTAATATGAGATATTCCATTTCAAATTGAGTACTGTGTTTCCTTGAGACTACCCTGGGCTATTTTTCTAGAAGAGACCCTTGTTTGGATTGATCCTCAAATATTCTTTTACTTTTACTCTATTTGACCCACCTTGGCCGCAGCACTTCCACATTGGCTGGTAACCACTCCTCAAAGGTGAAACCTGCAGGTTTACGACCCAGGTACTTCCGCGCAGAGAAGTTGGTTCCTTTTTCTGTTTGTGCCTGAGTGTACGTCTTCCCCTTCCTTGTTTGATTTCCGTACAAACAATCGTTGAATTTGGAAGACCTTCTTCAAGGTTGCCTCATTGACACTCTGAAAAGATTTCAAACAGTAATATTGAAAGTGTGTCTCATCATACCTTGGCATCTACTTTTCAGTCCGTTCTCACTCCATTTCATTACACTTCTATGTCATTCCACTATGTGCCACTCCCTTGCAAAGCAGACGTCAAGACGGGGCAGCTGTAGACACGCCCATTTTGACATTAGCATAAGTAAATCTCATATTACACTATGATGTCCAAAGCGGCTTTCACATTTTGAATAACTTAGGTGATTTCCTATTTTTCTAGTATTTTTCTCTATTTTTTAGAATTTTTTCGGGAAAAGTTTTAAACTCGGCGGGGGAGGGTGACGCCTCCTTTAAAGCTGTCACCCTGCCCTGACGCCTTCTTAAAATTTCCCTTTTTAGCTTTTTCCCACTTTTTTTAAAGGTGTCACCCTGCCCCGACGCCACCTTTAAAGGTGTCAACCCTGCTCTGACGCCTTCTTAAAAATTTTATTTTTTTTCGCATTTTTCCATTTTTTTAAGGTGTCACCATGCCCTAACGCCTCCTTTAAAGGGGTCACCATGCCCTGATGCCTTCTTAAAATTTCCTCTTTTTGGCATTTATCTCTTTTTTAAAGGCGTCAGGGACCTAAGACACCTCCTTCAACCCTCGTGCAGCATGTGGGCGGCGCCAGCCACGCCGTTCAGTTTGACGAATCAAATAAAACCAAAATAAGAAGACGTCTCGTTGACCAGACATGGTTTCAAAATTCAAGGTTAGCCGCCGAAACCTTGCACTTTTGATGCTTTCGGTGGCTTTTGACGCCATTATTGTGGAAGAGGATAGACGCGTCTGGGACCCTGGACGCGTTTAAATAAAGCGTCCAGGACCCTAGACGTGTCAATCTCAGCAAAATTAATATTTTAATTGTCAACGCGTCTGGTCAGCGAGACGCGTTAATTTGAACGCATCATATACCCAAGACGCGTCCATCTCAAAATCCCCTATAAATAGAGGACCCCCTCCCTTGAAACCAGAGGGCTTCAGAATCTCAAGAGGGGAGGGAGTACTCTGCCGAAATTACTTCCGAGCTCGAGGGTTTTTAAGGGGAGGCTCTGTCGAATTTTTGGGTGCTCGTACGCTCGAAAGGAGGCCGTTTTGCCCCATCGTGCTTCTACGCCATCCTCACGTTGCCGAAGTTCTCCCCGAAGCCCGCAATCGACACTCCAATAAGCGATTCTTTCCCTCTGTTTTCCCTTGTCATTTTCGTTGCAAGCATCATCTCTTTGTCTGGCATCTCTCTTATTAAGAGGGCTTTGTTTTCACTCACCTTTGCACACTGTTTCACCCATCATTAGAATCTTTTCCACCCACTCGTGTCTGAGAGGGGTTGAAAACAACACCAGTCAGGTGTGTGTCTGCTCATGATTTCATTACTTTTGTCACAAGGGATTGATACTACACCGCTTTATTTCTTATCTGTTTCAGTGTTTGTTTCTTTTCTTGCAAGGGTAACCAACCAGAAGGCCCTCTTCTTCGGCCAGCTAAAGGGAGAGGAATAAACAATCCACACCACCTCCCACTTTTGAGGTAAACGCGTTCACCCTTCTCATTTTTGGGGTCTTCAGCCCCTGGCGATCACTTTCCTTTTATTTTGGGGCCCTCAACCCCTGGCGATTACACCACCACCACAGACGCGCTCTTCTATTTCTTTTGTTCGCATCCTCCATTAAAACCCGTGCGGAGAGTCATTTCTCGCGGCGGTTCCCGTATAGTTTTAACCCGTGTGGAGAGTCATTTCCCGCGGCAGTTCTCGTATTGTTCTAACCCGCATGGAGAGTCATTTCCCATGGCGCTATTCTCGTGTAAACCCGCGCAGAGAGTCATTTCTCGCGGTGGTTCATTTAAATTCTATACCATTCCCATCCCCCCGAGGTCCGCGGCGAGTCACTTCCCGCCATGGCCGTTTAATTTTCACAATTTCATTTCTGCAATTAAAATCTACACCATTCCCATCCCTCCGAGGCCCGCGGTGAGTCACTTCCCCCCATGGCCGTTTAATTTCTATAATTTTATTTTTACCATTTAAATTCTGCACCATTCCCATCCCTCTGAGGCCCGCGGTGAGTCACTTCTCGCCATGGCCGTTTAATTTTTATAATTTTATTTCTGTAATTTAAATTCTACACCACTCCCATCCCCACGAGGCCCACGGTGAGTCACTTCCCGCCATTGCCGTTTAATTTCTATATTTTAATTTCAGCACCTCCCATCCCCATTTTAATTCTCATTAAAACCCAAAGAGAGTAATATCCTCTTGTGGTCCAATTCTCTATTCTTCCGTGTCCTTCCCGTCTTCTCATCAAGCGTGTGTGTCATTATTGTTCCCATCCACCTCAACAGCGCCCTTTCAGGCCGCCGCTCCTTCTCTCCGCATGACGTCGTTCACATCGTGGTCATGGTTTGACCTTACTTTGGGCCAATATCCCCCTGAAACTTGACCCATTTCCGATGGGATTTAATCCCATCATCTTATCAAACCTGTCGTACACTCGGCAGACATTTGCACGGGTTTATCTCCGTCTCCGTCACGCTTTCAATACAGACTTCCGTCCGAACATAAAATGGTCAACGAGTGACCGACATGAATTGAATACTCATATCATTAATACAAAATTTTTGATACAATTCAAGATTTTCATTATCTCATTTTATCAACATAATTCTTTAGGCCGCAGGGCCCCTTTTCCTAGCGATCAATCAAGGGTGTTCTCCCCTCCAGGGAGATGTAATTAACGTCGTGACCTTTATGACACAGTGGATTTTGGTCCCGACCCGACACTCACCATCGTCTGACCAGTCGGACGGCGCACATCAAAGGCTCCCTCGGAGCCCGAATAAACCGTCACTTTGAGACAGGCACGCCCACGCACTAAATAAACAAATAAACGCACTAAACAAATAAATCAACAAACAAACAAATAGACGAGTTCGAAAAGTGCATCTAGACTGCCTACATTAATTCATACATGCATTTCAGACTACATGCACGTCCTAGTTTCTGAATGCCTGCTTGCCATAATCCCTTTGGTATATCAAATGGTGAGCGATGGAAACTCAGATTATATCCAGGTGAAAATCTCCATCATGCGTGAGTAAAAATATTCCGCCTTGTACCAAGGAGTACCTTGCATGGATGTGTGATCAAAATCTTGCACGATCATCAAAGCATGCATTACTTCATTTCATGCTATCTCAAAAAAAGAGAAAAAAAAGAAGGGTAGAAATTTGCTTTTGGCTGGGGTGAAGTCGACTTGGCCCTGTCCAAGTCGACTTGCCCCTAATCCAAGAAGCAGAAGTCTGCTCACTGACTGGGGACAAGTAGACTTGCCCGGTTTCCAGAGCAAGAGCAGCGCTAGTAGCCCCTAGTCTGCCAATCCCCCACAGCTGCAGGCTTGCTCCTGATCAAAAAGAAAGAAAATTGAACTTGTTTTCACACATGTTCATGCACATACTTGCATATGCATTACATGTATGAATTTAGAAATGCATTTGTATGCATAAGCTAAGGAGATGCATTTGCATGCACATGTTCAAAAACCCACATGCATATGCATGCTCTGCCCACACCTTCAATGAAAAAAAAGGGAAAAGAGAGAAGAAAACCAAGCATGGCATCTGAATGGCCTATTTTGCTCAATCAATTTTCATGATCATAAGATCTAAGGATTGCATATGCATTACAATTTCCACATATGAGCTCCTTTTAGGCCTCTTGAGTCTTTGCTCGAACACCCCTCATATAGGGCAGATCTGCATCATAACCCTTTGGGGTTTCTTGAAAGTAACCAAACTTTGCATGTGCATGCTAATTCATATCAGATTTCCATTGTAATTGCATGAGCACGGGCATACCTGCCCTTCCATTCATCCTTCAGGATTGAACATGTCATCTGCAGGTGCATATATGTACAAGCATGTTTTGCCCATGTGCAATAACAAGAAAGCAAGCAGATGGAACAAGATAGACAAAAAAATTTTAAAAATAAAAAAAAATGAAATGACTGAAATCAAAGATGGGTATAAAAGAAATGAATGAAATGAGATGAATTAATCCCCACAAAACCCCATAAGAATGCAAGACACCCTAAAAAAAAACTAAAATTGCATTTGCAGCTGGGTTCAGTCGACCGAACCCAGGCTTTGGTCTTCCGATCAGCACTAGGGTCGACGCTCCACGTTGCTGGGGTCGACCCCTTTACCGGATCCCCATCCTTGGGAGGATCGATCGACCGAACCAATTTTCGGTCGATCAAACTCCCCATTTCAAAAAAAAAGATAAAGAAAACAACAACAAAACAACAAAAGATGAAGCAGCGAGGAGGGCTACATCGACGCAGTCAGGCCCTGGCTCTTGAGGTTCCCCCCTTCTCGTGTGCGGAGTCGATGCAGGTAACCCTCTTGTGTCGATGCAGCCATTCACCCAGCTTCAGACTGCTCCACTTTTACGCCGAGTAGACGCGGACATCCCCCTGCGTCGATGCAGTGCTTCCCTGGCTTTCAGGGCCGATTCCATGTCATGCTGCGTTGATGCAGGCATCCCCCTACGTCGACTCCGCCTTTATCAAACATGCTTCAACAACATCAAAAATAGAAAAATGATAACCCAATGAAAGGAATAATGCCACAAAAGCCAATAACAAAGAGAATGAGCTTAAATGCCCTCATTAAGGAATTAACGACGTTTGATCTATAAATCCTCACCCCCTTAGACCCAACGTGATGGAAATATCAACGATGCCCAGCAAGCTGCGCCTGGCCCTCGGGACCACCCCAATATGGCTATGGCACGACCTTGACCCAGGCCAACAACCCTCTGAATTTGAACAGTTTTGACTGGGATATAACTCAATTCCTCCATTTCGCCAAATATTAAATATGTCATACTCCGGCATACATATGTCCTGACGTTACACATATCTTCACAATGTTTTCGACCCGGATGTTAGTCTGAATATGAAATGGTCGATATACGACTGACGTAATTTCAAATACTCTTTTGTACCCCAATATGGGGGATTTTAATGCTTTTTTCATGCTCTTCACAAAAAAATGATTTTTAGGCCATGAGGCCCCATATCTTGACGATCAATCAAAGGTTTTCCCCTCCGGGAGATGTAATTAACGCCGTGACCTTTATGACACGGCGGATCTCCAGTCTCGACCCGATACCCGCAATCGTCTGATTAGTCGGATGGTGCGCACCCCGGGTTTCGGACCACTCTAGTCTCGGAACCCAGAGAAATCGTCACCAAGGTGACTAGCACGCCCTCGCACTAAATAAACCGATGAAAGATAAGATGATTAAATAATAATAAAAGATTCTCACGATAAAAAAGAAAAGAACAAGTGAAATTTAGTGCGTTCCACAGGGGCCCCTTATCCTGGCGACTAATCAAATGTTTTCCCCTCTCCGAGGTGATGTAATTAACATCGTGACCTTTACGGCACGATGAGTTCCAGTCCCGACCTAACAACCACTTTCATCTAATTAGTCAGACGGCGCGCACAACTGGCTCCGGACCACTCCAGTCTCGGAGTCTAAATATATTGTCACTATGTTACTATCATGCCCTCACACTTAATAAGCAGGTAAAAGATAAAACGATATACATATATAAAGAAAAAAGTTCGTCCACAAAAGGTCACGACGTTAATTACATCTCCCCGAAGGAGAGAAAACCCTTGATTAGTCACCATCAAAAAGGGCCCTATAGCATGAAATTTAATTTATTAAATGAAAAGAAATAATTGAAAATTAAGTGTGGCAAGGCATTCCATGCCGATGACAATGATGGTTATACCGATTCACTCATTCATTGATTGTCTTAATATTTATGTTATTATTATTACTATTGTTATTTTTATTCGAAGACCATTTCAGGTCAAAATCATGATGAAGTAGTGAATTATTCCTTGATTAAATGTTTGCCAGAGAGACGACATAATTTAATGTTTGGCGATGGGAAAATGGGATAAAGCTCAATAAAGACGGAGTGAATCCGAAAGGTTGTCGGCCCCTGGGCAAGGTCAGATTCCGGCCATGGTGGGACGATCCCAGGGGTCCGGATTCGACCTGCAATAGGCATCACTTAATTATATTCTCTTTATTCGTGTTGCTACTTGAGCGATGAGGAATCAGAATTTTGGCAGCATCACCCCTTGTCTCGGAGTATGTCGGGGGGATGTAGTGGGTGCTCATCTATGGAAGTATGAGACGGTCCCTTAATCATCTAGGTGTGCATGAAATGGCAACACCCGAGACCATATCGAGTGTAGTACCCCCGAAGACTAGCCTACCAGGAGGTTCAGATCATCTGGGGGGGCTTTTCGATCATGTCTGCACGAATCTTTCGACTCACCATTGACACCGTTGCATACGCATGTAGGTTCAAAGGTGAACCAGTGTAACCCTGGGCCATCGAGTCTGGGACTAGAAGCATCGTAGGAGGCTCATTCAGACATCGATCCGAGACTAATCTATGCTAACGATGCAGCAATGCCATGGGTAATCTTCTGGACTTATGCTTGCCTATGATCTAGCATGATTTAAAATGAGGAAAGGGGGGATGAAACCCAGCAAAAGTGGGTCTGACCCGAAGGGTTGTCGCCCTAGAAGTGAGGTCAGGTCATGGCCATGGCGGGGCAAACCCGTGCACCCAAATCGTGCTCATAATAGGCCTTGTTTGTATTAATTTTATGCATGATTCAGGGGAATCGATCGGGCTAAACGGTCACCAAAGGGCAAACCCGGGGGTTCCCACGGGGGCTGTACAACACAGAGCGAAGCCCAATGGCTGACAATCACGTGAGAAGTGGAAAGAACTCGTTCCGGGTCATAGAATCGCAATGACAGTGAAATTAATAGAATTTTACCCTTAATGGGCTCAAAATGAATAGTTAAAAGTTACTATTCATTAATGCTCACTTTTTCGCTGATATCTGGCTGTTCAGCAATCTGGAGAAACTCTCTTCAGGACGGGAGGTAGGGGATCAATGGCTCTACCCCTGGGATGAGCAAGGCGACGACGCGGCGTCAAACGGACACCCGATGAAGCAATTACTACAAAAGGTGAATACTGATATGAATAGAAAAGGATTTTAAAAGCACCAAATGAATAGTGGCCCTGCCAGTTAGTTCACGCCGATTCACTTGTTAAGGAAGAAGTGATGAAAGAAAAGAAATGGCTTATATGTCCGGCCAATAGAGGGCTGCTATATCATGTTTTGAAGGCCCGATTAGGAATGCAAGCAAGAGGGGGGTGAATTGATTGCCCCCCGTTTTTGATTTAAACAAATTGAAATATCGAAGAGAATAAAAACTATCCTAATAGCAGAGCAATGAAATTAATGTAGAGTGAAGAATCAAACACCTAGCCTCAACTTACCAAAGACAATTCAAGTGAAACACTCGAACAAAATGTTGAATGCGCACAAAATGAATATTTTCTCTCTACTCACCACATCCCACACGCAATAGAGAGCGAATGATCCGATGAGATAGTCACACAAACATCAAAACACAACACCAAAGATTTTAGGTGGTTTGGATGCACTTTGTGTAATCCTACGTCCACCCCTCTCAGCCCGAGAGGATTCGACTAAGAACTCTGCGCAACGGCAGTAATCAGATCACACACGGCACAATGGCCCCACACACACGCGTGTTCTCGCACGGTGACGAGAAACACACATACGTGGAGACAATACTCCATAATAATATCAAGTTTAAGAAATTCAAAAATGACAATAAGAAGTCCAGATTTTCAATCTATGCTCAAATAAAAATGTAGGAAAGATAGATTAAGAAATCCCCCTCAGATATGCAATAACTCTCTAATCAGAGTGGTAGGGTGCGCTAGAGCATGATCCTCGGAGGGGAAGTAGACCGGTCCTGCAGAAAACGCCCATGCTAGAAGAATCGCGCGATGGATAGCTCAAGCATAGATCAGATCGAGAAGAGCAGCTCGTTGATGGCATCCTCCAGCTATTCTTCTTGCTCCTCCTTCAAGGTGCGGCCCCCTCACCTCCTTCTTCTACAAAAATAAAAGATGATTAGCTTTTCCTTGTTGTATCGAAGCAAAATCGCAGCATATTTAAGTAGGATGTAAATGATGCAGAAAAGACCAAAAAGCCCATCCTTAAAACCTCTCAAAACAACACTCAAATGAGTAGAGAAACCCTAGGGATAAAGTGGTAAACAAGCATGGCAAATGGATCTCAAAGGTGGGTTTCGAAACCCAATCCGCAGACCCGCTCTGGACCGCCAGAGCAGGTGTATTCAAGGTGTTATGTCGTATATAAAAAAAACCTGAACCCAGGCGAAAGTGTCGACTCACAGAGTTGACACTTTTTGCCAAACGTTGTGCCTCATATAAAAAAATCTGAACCCAACCGAAAGTGTCAACTCACAGAGTCGACACTTTTTACCAAATATTCTACCTGCACTCAAAGGAGCAACCCAGGCAACATGTGTCGACTCTCAGAGTCGACACTTGCAGTTGCCAAAAAGAAAATTGCCTTAGGCAGTCCGATATAAGCCAGATTCTTGAAAAACATTTCAACCCCATTCAAGGCAGCATGATTCACATTCAAAACCAATTGCTTACCATACATCCAATGATTTGAGAGGATTGTAGAACCTGCACTACATATGAATACAATTTCGCCATTCTTTGATCAATGCAAATGAAAAGAACAAGTGCCTTTGGATTTTATCATTGAAATGAATCTTTGCAAACCAAACTTTTATACACAAGTCATTCAAAGATACAATTCAGCCAAATTTCAATATGTGCAACGCCAAAGGCTCAAATATTTAAGCAAGCTAGATTCATTTTCCAGTAGAAGATATGCAATGTAATTTTCACAAGTACAATTTATCTTCATCAAAATACGTCGGGGCACAACTGATACAAGTTTACAGTATCATGTCCCAACCGTTGCACTAAAAGCTCGAGCTGGTAGCGAAGGCGGACCGTATTTCCTTTTGACATTGCAGAATCCCACGTCTATCCGTGTTGTGGGCGGGCATGTGGGGCTTCGCACATGGACCTCATAATCCATGCGGCGGGATGTGCTGCCAATGCACCGATGCCCCCCATGCACCCCATAATCCACGTGGAACAGCAAATCCCTAAGGGAGACGCTGGAAAACCCAACAATCTCCCCCCGAGCAGCACCTGGGGGATTTGAACCCGCGACCTCGCTCTGATACCAGTTTACAGGATCATGCCCCAACCGTTGCGCTAAAATCTCGAGCTGGTTGCGAAGGCGAACCGTATTTCCTTATGGCATTGCAGAACCCCACGTCTATCCGTGCTGTGGGCGGGAATGAGGGACTTCGCACATGGACCCCATAATCTATGCGGCGGGATGGGCTGCCAACGCACCGATGTCCCACGTGGGTCCCATAATCCATGTGGAATAGCAAATCCCTAAGGAAGATGCTGGAAAATCCAATATGTTTGAAAGTTTTTTTTAAATGGTGGAACCTTGGTTGATAGGAGGACCAGAGACCGGTCGACCAAGTCGACAGGGTCCCGGCCCCTGTCACCCGACCTTCTTCTTTTTTTTAACATGTGTTTCCTTTTTTTATTTCTTTCATTTCCTCTCTTTTCTTTTTTTGTTCTGCTTTGATTCAGTTCACATAATAATTTTTGGTTGTGTTGCTCTCTTAAAAATATATATATATATATTATTTATTTGTTATTTTGATTTTGATTTTTTATGTTTTTATGTTTTTTATTATATTTTTTGATTGTGCATTTCCTTTTTATGATTTTTTTGTCATTTCATTTATTTCATTTATTATTACTATTATTATTATTTGTTTATTTCATTTTTTATCAACTTAAAGTTTGGTGAAATTTCGGTAACACATTCCCCAGACCCGAGGTATTTTGGGGGGGGTGAGAAACTAGTGCTCGTCCATAGAGAATCCGAGACGGTCCCTTAATTATTAAAGTACGTTCGGAGCGGCAACATCCACTGTCATAGTGTCAAATGCCCCCGCAGGACAGACTGCTAATTTATGATGCTGGCTCGCCTTGAATTAAAAGGAAATAAGAGTGCAAGGGGGCTGCCGATCCACATATATTGGAGGAAAAAGATGACTGTCGGTTCAGTAAGGAGGGTGCTGTTGTAACACCCTTATAGGGGCTGCCGGATAACATGGGTTAAAAGGAAAGAGAAGAAGAAGGGATGGGGCCGCCGGATCAATGTGGAGGAAGAAAATAAGAGGGGTAGCTGGGAGGCATTAAATGCTTCGTCATTTGCCAAGAGGAAAAGGGGGGTTGCCGTTACATGTTGCAAGGGCATTAAATGCCTCATTAAATGGCAAAGGAAGAGGAGGAGAGGGCTGCCGTATCACCCATATAGGGGCTGCTGTATCATTGTAGTTGGGGGGTTAAAATAGCGGTGCCTGATCATATCAAAAGGAGAAAAAAATAGAGTATCGGATTTTCTTGATAGAATGGTGCCATGCAAGGCAAAATGAGAGAGATCTGTGGGGGACTTCAAGACCCACTTTACTGACAGTTTTCCCTCCCCGCTGGAGGTTTACAGAGAGGAGATAAGGGCCTATATCCCCCCTCTTTAACTGCCCACAAGTGCTATTGAGAGAGAGCGGAAAGCAGTGACACTGTAAAACCAATCTAGAAAATCACGGACAGAATCCATGCATCCGACGACTTAGGGTCATGCTCACGGACTAGAGCAAATTCTAAGTGCAGGTATGCTTCGTGATCGAGATTTTCTCTAGAGTAGGAGCGAACCACGGGATTGAGCTCAACGCAGTAAATCACACACCACAGTGCAAATAACCACTGTAGGTACAAGGGGAAGGGAGAAAATGACAGAGGAGATAAACAACCTCACGGCAAAGGGAATGCGCACTGAACCTTCATTCATTCATAAAGATTTATAATCATACAAAAATTCTCATAGTTGAGATCAGAAGTATAGAGAAAAAGGAAAAAGAAAATATCGGGCCTAATTTAAAATGCTCAACCCACCTATGGAGAACCAACATTCCCTTTCTCCCCTTCTCTTTCTCTCCTTCCTTTTCTTTGATGGCTCCTCTTCTATGTGCAGGTGAGTCTCCCTATCTCTCTTCCGCCTTTTTTTTCTTTTGCGCTCTAGCTCTTCTTCTTTTCTTCTTATTTTTCTTCCGCCCCTAGAAGCCTCACCGTGGATCTTCTCTTCTCCCTCTCTTTTTCTCTTCCTTCTGCCTTGATTTGGCTCTACTTCGGAGTGGACTCTCTGGACGGCTGCTTCTCTTCTTCTTCTTTTTGGTCCCATCTTCTTTCTCTCTTTTCCTTCTATTTTTCAGGCTGCTATTCTTCTACTCCAGGGGGAGTGTGAGAGCCAGGCCAGCCTTCCCTTCTCTCCAGCAACCCCTTATATAGGGGTGCATGCAGGATGTGGTAGACAAATAAGGACGATCAAAGCTGCTACCGGATGGGCCTTCGGTCGCTGCCGGATGGGGCGTGGCATGGCTATCGTTCCAGCGGCTTGGGTGCTGCCAGACGGGGTGTTGGGCTGCTGCCAGATAAGGCAAAAGGGGCTGCCGGTTAGGCGACTCAAGAAGCTCCCGAAGTGGGCTGTCGGATGACGTGCTTGAGGGCTGCCGGATGAAGGTGGTGATTGTCGCCGGATGAGCACCCGCGAAGGGGCTTCTAGATGAAGGTTCTGCATGCCGGATGAGGGTCGAGCGATAGCCTACCGGTTCAGCCCATGGAGGGCTGCCGGTTCAGCATTTAATATGCTACCGGATGGGTGCCCATGGGGCTTCCGTATGGGGTATTAAACTGACTAAATGGGGCTACCGGATGAGGGGTTGCAGGGGTGCCGGATGGGCTTCTGAGCAGTAGTTGGATAAGTCCCGAAGAGGTTGCAGGATGATCGCAGTGATTGCCACTGGATGAGCGCCCGCGAAGGGGCTGTCGGATAAGCCCCTAGGGGGCTCCCGGATGAAGGCTTTAGAGACTACTGTTTGAGGTGGGAAGGCGCTGCCGTTTGAGGCCATATGAGGGCACTAGATGGGGCAGCTTGAGCGCAGTCGGATGACGCCTAGATGGGTTGCCAGATGGGCATTAAAGGCTGCCGGATGAGTCCATACGAAGCTACCATATAAGGCAATATAGCATATTTTTTCTTCTTTTTCTTCTTTTTCTTTGTTGTTTCTTTTTTCTTTTTTCATTTCCTTTCTGATGCCCGGGCTTCCACACTCTAGACCACGACGTTATGTCTTCAGGTGTGCCTGGACCTCCTTTGATTTTACATCCAATTCGTCCATCGGGACATAAATTTACGATGACACGGTGTCACATATACGATACGACACTGCCATCACTGGTGTTGAAATTTGGCCATTTCGGTCTCTTCTTCTATTTCTTCGCTGTCAGGTTTTTAAAGTCGAGCCCGCGACAGTGTACCTTGGGAACACCTTAACTTCCCATAATTTATGTCATATTGTGGTATATTATGGTGTTCAAATTTTTAGACGTCAACAAAGACTTGAGTAGGGATACCAGATGGGGCTCCCACCTCTCTCTTCTTCTTCTTTCATTCTCGTTCTTTTCTTCTTTTATGCCAATGTCGGGGCGGTCGGTTGGAGATTTGACGAGGGTGCCGATACGGCGGATCTCCCTTTCTTTCTTCTTTTCCTTCTCCATCTTCTATCTTTTCTCCTTTGCCCAATGGGGGGCTCTGTAAAATATTCCTGTGATCATTTCGAGATATTTTCTTTTTACTGCCCTTATTCGGCTCAGTGAGGCTCGTTGCTCTATATGCCAAATTTTAGGTGTCAACAGATAGGTGGTGTTATCATACAACACAAACGTTGGTAGCTAGAACTTTGGAGGGATGGCCGCATCCAAAATCTTTTGGGAGAAGGGGGCCTGGAAGTTGGTGTCGTCGTCAACTTGTCCCTTTATCTTGGCTGCTTGGATGATGTCGTCCAGGTAATGTACCATCCCCTCGAGCTCTTGCTCGACATCATCGTAGAGTCGTTGGAGGCAAGCCATTCTTTTGTTGGAGTGGAGAGGGCTCACTAACTGGCCTGGAGAGTGTCGGCGTTGGCGTAGAGGGGACCGAGGGCGCTCGGTTGCCAGCCATAGACCAACCTCTACTTCTGGGTGGGGGGATTGACGTGGTGTGGTCTGGCTCCTCTTGTCGGTTGAGCAGGCTCTAGTGGGCTTCTGTCAACATATGTAGCTGACGGTAGATCTCAGCCAGTTCTTTGGCTGTGGAGTGTGCCGAGGGCTAGAGGTGGTCTCCCTGGGAGTGGTGGTCGCTTGCTAGCTCATCTCAGGATGTTTGGTGAGAGCTGAAAGTGCCCCGAGGATTCTTGACATTGTGGTAGTTCCCTCGGGGTGCTATGACTTTTAATCGCTCTCTTTCGATAGAGGGCGCCAAGAAGTGCAGAGGTCCATATTGATCGACTCTGGCTGCAAGCTACACCCCTAAGATTTGTTAGGTGCGGGAAGAGGAGGTCGTCCCTGAGAAGAACCTACGAGCGCAAAAGCGCATCAGAAGGAGCCATGGGAGTAATCCAAGGGGACAACCCTCCGATCCTTAAGTCATGCAATAGTCGGTGGAGAAGGGGGAGAGTACTCAGACGAGTGTTGGAGAGGGAGAGGTGAGAGAGTCATGGGAGGGAGATAGCTTTCAAGAGCTGAGAGCATGAGGGGTGAAGATTGCATACTCCCTGGCCGTTTGGCTAGTGTCCTATTTATAGGGCCTCATGGAGTTCGTTTCGTTGATTTTTATCTTCTGACTTGGTGCTATTGGGGTTGTCCTGACCGTGGAAACATTGGTCGCCCACTTGCTCGCCTGACAGGATAGGGGAGGGGTGGCGCTAACCCACCATTCTTTTGCTGGAGGCATGGGCATTGATCTGTCCTTCCTTTACCATCTGGTGATGATTCTGCTATTAATGCGGTGATGGTTGCCGGAGACATGCGTCGCTCCAGCCGAATGACGGAGGCACATGCGGCGTATGGGAGCTGGACTCTATGCCAGTCCTCCTGTAGACCTTGGCACGGTACGTATTGGATCGTCAGTTGGTTGTTGTTGGGCCCTGTGATGTGGGCAGGCTGATGCTAGGCGTTATTGGGCCGAGTTTGGTTCCCCCTCCTCAACAGTCTATTCCAAATCCAAGAATTTATTTCCAGAGATTTTTTTCCTTCCAAATGTCAGAAAGGCAACAAATTCAAATCCAAGGAATTAATTGCTATGGATTCATGCACGCAAGTCTCCCTCGTAGAGGAAATGAACAACTTCAAATCTAGGCAAGCAAGTGCCCAAGGCTATAAATATCTTTGAATCCATCGACCCTTTCGTAAGAAACTAAACTGAGACGAGTAAGGAAAGCAACCTTGAGCTGGGGAGCTGGCGATAAAGATCATGCCAACTGTGATGAAGCTTCTCATGGGAGTTGCACTGGTAGCCCTCCTTTTCTCCTCAGGTATGTGCCTTTAAAGCTTCCCACCGCATTAATTAGTTAGATGAAAGAGTCACATTGTACACATCCTGATCATCACAAACGACATATATTTTGTCAGTCATGCGATTTCCTACAATGACTACGGTATCTTGATTTGCCCCGTCGATCGAGTTTTTGGCTTACAAGGAAAAGATGTTATATATCTTCTTGTTAAGGATTTCAATCATTAATTCGTCACTTGTCTCTTGTTTTAAAAATTCATTGATGCGTTGAGATTCAATATTCTTTCTATCCCATTACTCTAGTGATCAAAATAAACCAAGTGTTCACTTCTTTTTTTATCACGATTGCTCTGGCGAACAACCAAGCTGGTTTTACTCACCTTTTATTCCATTTTCGTTTTTTTCATGGTGCCCAGCCATGGCGCAACCAAGTTGTCCTCTGCAAACCTGCAATGCCAGTCCAGGGGAGTGCAATGCCATCGATTGTGCTAGTGCGTGCGCGAAGTTCATTCCTGGGGGACCTTACCAGGTTTGCTGCAAGGCTGGCAGGTGCTGCTGCTACAAGTAGAACGAGACATCCGCACCATGCAAAAGGAGGTGCTTTTGTCCGTATGTATTCTGGTTCTAGAGTTTGACATCATTTGTCCATATGGACGAAAGATACGTACAATAAATGAATTGGTGTCTCTCTCAAGTTCAATGTGCATGTGATGGTGGGCTTTCAATGCGCACGTGGTCATGCGTCGGGGTTCGTTTAATATGGAAATTCATACCAGATCTCTCATCTAATATACAATGACGTACCAATTATATATTAAAATGTGAAAGTTTGGTTCGGTAAGGTTTAGTTTGGGAAAATTCTCTCCTTAATCTAACAAAACTCATCTGTGAAGACTCCTACATTGTGATGACACCTGGTTGATATCCAACACTCCCCCCTCACAACTAAGATGAAACCTTAATAATAACATATTGATATCCACACAATCACAATATTGAGATACACAGTTCCAGAGTCATAAGCACATGAATCATAACTCATTTAATCAATACGGGACTATTATCCAGAGATTATGTCTAAATTTCAACAGACATTATCACTTGATAAAGACGGAACCAGTTGCAATAATGTAAAAAAAAAAAATCCCTTCTGATCGGAAATAATTGCAACTGTGTAGAAATGCACTTCTCTACTAGTGAAAATTTGTAAATACTTGCGAACGAAACTGCAACTAAAGATGCCAAAAAAAGTCTTTAGATAAAGTGTCTCGAGAATTCTCCTCCAGAAGAACTTGCTGATCACTTGAATTGATTAACAGGTGTTTCAAAGGCATTTAAAACATCAGCTAACCAACGTTGGGAAACAAAAAGAGAGCAAGATAATATTGCACCAACGATTTCTGGGGTTTTAGCCAACTTTCCTCTCCTCCCTCTCATGATCTCTTTGCTAATTAATTGCCATCTCCTTTTCGTTCATGCATATCTTTCTTGCCTCACATCCAATGCATGATCTTATGGCGTTCATGTAAAATTAAATACTGTCTTGTAGTCCCAAAACATATTATTAAGTCCTATTATTTTTTAATTAGTGTCCCTGATTCGTGTCTGACACCAAACTTTCACTAAATCGCTGAATTGTTTGCTGGGACGAATTGCAACTGATGTAACATATTCTCTCTCGTATGTAGTTCTCATTTTAATTAGCCGGAGGTTTCCTTGCATGTGGATGGATTAGTAAATGTGAAACGATCATGTGATCAAGTATGGCTAGAACAGGGGAAGCAACTAGCTAGTAACTTGGACAGTACTACTTAGACAATAATATAATACTAATAACGTTCATATAACTTCATTTTGTAATGAAATGTAACAAGCAATTTTCACCTATAGTACTTACAAGTTGTATCAAATAAGACTCACAGCTAGTTTCTAAACCCCACTGCACAAGAAGCACAATAGAGATGCTAAAGTGCATGAGGCTCGGACATGAGGAAACAATATCTAGATAGCAATATCTGTATGCAAGCATGTCATGTAAGTCAAAGGACATCCCAATCCAGGAATTTATTTCTAATTCTTTCATCCATCCAAATGTCACAGAAGAGAACCCCCAGCAGTTAATGCTGAAGATTTGCACACCCAAATCTCACAACATTCCCTTTCTCCCCCTCCCTTTCTCTCCTTCCTTTTCTTTGCTGGCTCTTCTCTTCTATGTGTGGGTGAGTCTCCCTATCTCTCTTCCCCCTTTTTTTTTCTTTTGCGCTCTGGCTCTTCTTCTTTTCTTCTTATTTTTCTTCCGCCCCCATAAGCCTCACGGTGGATCTTCTCTTCTCCCTCTCTTTTTCTCTTCCTTCCGCCTTGATTTGGCTCTACTTCGGAGTGGACTCTCTGGACGGCTGCTTCTCTTCTTCTTCTTCTTTGGTCCCATCTTCTTTCTCTCTTTTCCTTCTATTTTTCAGGCTGCTATTCTTCTACTCCAGGGGGAGTGTGAGAGCCAGGCCAGCCTTCCCTTCTCTCCTGCAGCCCCTTATATAGGGGTGCAGGGAGGATGAGGTAGACGGATAAGGACGATCAAAGCTGCTGTCGGATGGGCCTTCGGTCACTGCCGGATGGGGCATGGCATGGCTGCCGTTCCAGCGGCTTGGGCGCTACCAGACGGGGTGCTGGGCTGCTGCCAAATAAGGCAAAAGGGGCTACCGGTTGGGCGACTCAAGAAGCTCCCGAAGTGGGCTGTCGGATGACATACTTGAGGGCTGCCGGATGAAGGTGGTGATTGCCGCCGGATGAGCACCCGCGAAGGGGCTTCCAGATGAAGGTTCTGCATGCCGGATGAGGGTCGAGCAGTAGCCTACCGGTTCAGCCCATGGAGGGCTGCCAGTTCAGCATTTAATATGCTACCGGATGGGTGCCCATGGGGCTTCCGTATGGGGTATTAAACCGACTAAATGGGGCTACCGGATGAGGGCTTGCATGGGATGCCGGATGGGCTGCCGAGCAGTAGCCGGATAAGGCCCGAAGAGGTTGCAAGATGATCACAGTGATTGCCACTGGATGAGCACCCGTGAAGGGGCTGTCGGATAAGCCCCTAGGGGGATACCGGATGAAGGCTTTAGATACTACCGTTTGAGGTGGGCAAGTGCTGCTGTTTGAGGCCATATGAGGGCACTAGATGGGGTAGCTTGAGCGCAGTTGGATGACGCCTAGATGGGTTGCCAGATGGGTGTTGAAGGCTGCCGGATGAGTCCCTACGAAGCTACCGTATAAGACAATAGAGCACATTTTTTCTTCTTTTTCTTCTTTTTCTTTGTTGTTTCATTTTTCTTTTGTTCTTTTTCTTTCTTCCATTCCTTTCTGATGCCCAGGCTTCCACACTCTAGACCACGACGGTATGTCTTCAGGGGTGCTCGGACCTCCTTTGATTTTACATCCAATTCGTCCATCGGGACATAAATTTAAGATGACACGGTGTCACATATACGATAAGACAACGCAATCACTGGTGTTGAAATTTGGCCGTTTCGGTCTCTTCTTCTATTTCTTCACTGCCGGGTTTTTAAAGTCGAGCCCGCGACAGTGTACCTTAGGAACACCTTAACTTCCCATAATTTCTGTCATATTGTGGTATATTGTGATGTTCAAATTTTTAGACGTCAACAAAGACTTGAGTAGGGATACCAAATGGGGCTCCCACCTCTCTCTTCTTCTTCTTCTTTCATTCTCGTTCTTTTCTTCTTTTATGCCAATGTCGGGGCGGTCGGTTGGAGCTTTGACGAGGGTGTCGATACGGCAGATCTCCCTTTCTTTCTTCTTTTCCTTCTCCATCTTCTATCTTTTCTCCTTTGCCCAATGGCTCTGTAAAATATTCCTGTCATCATTTCGGGATATTTTCTTTTTATTGCCCTTGTTCGGCTCAGTGAGGCTCGTTGCTCTATATGCCAAATTTTAGGCGTCAACAGATAGGTGGTGTCATCATACAACACAAACATTGGTAGCTAGAACTTTGCAGGGATGGCCGTATCCAAAATCTTTTGGGAGAAGGGGGCCTGGAAGTTGGTGTCGTCGTCGACTTGTCCCTTTATCTTGGCTGCTTGGATGATGGTGTCCAGGTAATGTACCTTCCCCTCGATCTCTTGCTCGACATCATCGTAGAGTCGTAGGAGGCAAGCCATTCTTTTGTTGGAGTGGAGAGGGCTCACTAACTGGCATGGAGAGTGTCGGCGTTGGCGCAGAGTGCATGTCGTAGAGGGGACCGAGGGCGCTCGGTTGCCAGCCATAGACCAACCTCTACTTCTGGGTGGGGGGATTGACGTGGTGTGGTCTGGCTCCTCTTGTCGGTTGAGCAGGCTCTAGTGGGCTTCTGTCAACATATGTAGCTGATGGCACATCTCAGCCAGTTCTTTGGCTGTGGAGTGTGTCGAGGGCTAGAGGTGGTCCCCCTGGGAGTGGTGGTCGCTTGCTAGCTCATCTCAGGATGTTTGGTGAGAGCTGATAGTGCCCCAAGGATTGTTGACATTGTGGTAGTTCCCTCGGGGTGCTATGACTTTTAATCGCTCTCTTTCGATAGAGGGCGCCAAGAAGTGCAGAGGTCCATATTGATCGACTCTGGCTGCAAGCTACACCCCTAAGATTTGTTAGGTGCGGGAAGAGGAGGTCGTCCCTGAGAAGAACCTACGAGCGCAAAAGCGCATCAGAAGGAGCCATGGGAGTAATCCAAGGGGACAACCCTCCGATGCTTAAGTCATGCAATAGTCGGTGGAGAAGGGGGAGAGTACTCAGACGAGTGTTGGAGAGGGAGAGGTGAGAGAGTCATGGGAGGGAGATAGCTTTCTAGAGCTGAGAGCATGAGGGGTGAAGATTGCATACTCCCTGGCCGTTTGGCTAGTGTCCTATTTATAGGGCCTTCATGGAGTTCGTTTCGTTGATTTTTATCTTCTGACTTAGTGCTATTGGGGTTGTCCTGACCGTGGAAACATTGGTCGCCCACTTGCTCGCCTGACAGGATAGGGGAGGGGTGGCGCTAACCCACCATTCTTTTGCTGGAGGCATGGGCATTGCTCTGTCGTTCCTTTACCATCTGGTGATGATTCTGCTATTAATGCGGTGATGGTTGCCAGAGACATGCATCGCTCCAGCCGAATGACGGAGGCACATGCGGTGTATGGGAGCTGGACTCTGTGACAGTCCTCCTGTAGACCTTGGCACGGTACGTATTGGCTCGCCAGTTGGTTGTTGTTGGGCCCTGTGATGTGGGCAGGCTGATGCTAGGCATTATTGGGCCGAGGTTGGTTCCCCCCCCCCTCAACAGTCTATTCCAAATCCAAGAATTTATTTCAAGAGATTTTTTTCCTTCCAAATGTCAGAAAGGCAACGAACCTAAATCCAAGGAATTAATTGCTATGGATTCATGCACGTAAGTCTCCCTCCAAAAAGAAATGAACAACTTCAAATCTAGGCAAGCAAGTGCCCAAGGCTATAAATATCTTTGAATCCATCAACCCTTTCGTAAGAAACTAAACTGAGACAAGAAAGGAGGGCAAGCTTGAGCTGGGGAGATGGCGATAAAGATCATGCCTACTGTGATGAAGGTTCTCATGGGAGTTGTACTGGTAGCTCTCCTTTTCTCCTCAGGTGTGTGCCTTTAAAGCTTCCCACCGCATTAGTTAGTTAGATGAAAGAGTCACATTGTATACATCCTGATCATCACAAATGACATATATTTTGTCAGTCATGCGGTCTCCTACAATGACTACGGTATCTTGATTTGCCCCATCGATCGAGTTCTTGGCTTACAAAGAAAATTGTAATTTTCAAAGGGAGAAGTTACCTTATCATTGTCTTTCTCCTCATCTTCTCCTCTGGCCGTCAGATAGAGCTTGTTTTCATCCTCACTGTCGGATGTGCTGCTCTGACTGCCTTCTTATTCATCACTCCAGGTGCTCACCATAGCTTTTCCTTTCCTGTTCTTCCACCTGGGTTGTTTTTCCTTCAGCAGGTCAGGGCATTCAGCTTTCAGATGTCATTCTTTCCTGCAATTATAACAAACAATAGCATCAGATTTCTTGGTAGTATCAGATTTATATTTCGACTGCCTCTTTCCTGAGAAGTATTTTCTTCTGAACCCCTTTCCTTCCTTCCTGAGGAATTTCTTAAACTTCCTAGTGATCATGGAAAATTCATCAAGGTCATCATCAGAACTAGAACAGCTATGGTCACTAGACGACCTTTTGCTACTAGAATTAGCTTTAAGTGCAAGAGGCTTTTTCTTCTTCTCTGTCTCATCGACCCTCTTAAGATTCAGCTCATATGTCATGAGGGAACCAATGAATTCATCTACAGTGGTAGTCGCTAGGTTCCTAGACTCTTCTATAATAGTGGCCTTAGTGTGCCAAATTGGTGTAAGAGATCTAAGGATTTTTCTAACAATTTCATACTCACTGTAAATCTTACCTAGACTCCTCAAACTATTGGTTAGAACCATCAGCCTGGAATACATCTCAGATATAGACTCCTCAGGTTTCATCTTAAATGCTTCATACTCTAAGAGTAACTTGTTTGCCTTCGTCTCTCTAACCTAAGACGTTCCCTCATAGATTATATCCAGCTTATCCCACATCTCCTTGGCTGTGGAACAAGAGGATATTCTAAAAAATTCAGGGGGATGGAGAGCACACTGCACTGCATTAACATCACTCCAATTCAAAGTGGACCTACGGATCAGCTCCCTAGTCCAGACGTCCTCATCCTCTGGAAGCTCAAATGGTCCTTTACTAACAACCTTCCAGATTTCATAATCCTTCGCCCGAAGGAAGACCTTCATACGATTCTTTCAGTAAGCATAATTGTTCCCGTCAAAGAAAGGTGGCTTACTAGTAGAATGACCCTCAGTAGTTAACCCTCTAGCATCCATAACTAATCTCTCCAGGATGTAAAGCCCTTAAGGAGAGTTAGGCTTTGATACCACGTGATGAGTGAATGGATGAATAAGTGATCTAGAGGGGGGGGTGAATAGATCTACCCCAAATTAATATTTCTATAGTAGTGAATAACAGTGCGGAATTAAAGTAAGCTACTGTGAACAGAAACACTAAGATCAATATGAATTATCAGAAAGATAATCTACTATGAAGTTGCTGCAGATCATAGTAAACACCAAAGCAAATGATCACTCAACTCAGTATAGTACCTGGCGGAGGGTCGATTACAAAATCTCCTCACGCAAAGGTCAGTTTTCTAGATAGATGAAATCTATCCTTCTAACTGAACCCATTTTATATACCACTGATTTGAAGAGAACAAATAAGATGAGGAAAGTAGGTCTACCAAGTAATTCACAGCAATGACAGTTTGAGATGAATCAATGCAGTTAGATTTAGAATATGTTTAAGCAGTCAGATGTAGAATTTGATTGAATGCAGATGAATCGTATGAATTGGTTAGGAAATAGCAGTTGATGATCCTAAGCATTCATCTATGCGTAGAGATAAAAAAATCCAATCACACACAGGACAAATCAATTTTAAGGTGGTTCGATCTCAACCTTAAGATCTACGTCCACCCCTTACTCAACCGAGTAAGGATTCTGCTGCCACACAGCTTGAATACCGCTGATCCACAGCTTTGGGATATACTCCCTACAACGGCTGATCCACAGCTTTGGGGAACACACCCCAGACCACTGATCCACAGCTTTGGAGAACATGTCCCAAACCGCTGAGCTTCACAGCTTGCTAACCGAGGATCTCGTCTCGCTGCTGAGCACACAGCTTGCTGACCGCTGATACACAGCTTACGAATGATGTCAAAAACAAACGGAAAACCAAAATGACAATGAAAAGAAAAACTATAGCTCACTACGGAGCAAATTGACTCTGGATCTGATCCAGGAGTCAAGACAGCAACAATTCCACTTAGACTCTCTTCACACTCAAACAATCTTCACCATCTTACGGCACTTTATTTTTCTCTCTATACTTTGCATCAGGCTCTTTCTCTCTATCTTCTCTCTGACTCTTCTCTCTCAGACTCTAACTCTTCTCAACTCTCTCTTCTCAGCGTCTCTGAACTCTTCTGCTCTTCTGCTCTTCTGCTTCATGTATTCCCCTTTTTCTATGTCTTCATCCTTGTCGTATCTCTCGTCTGAGAGATCCCCTTTTTTATAGGTGCAGGTTGAGCCAGGTGGTCCCCTGAGCTTTTTGAATTTTTTGGGCATGTGGAAGACACACTCCCGCTCACTAGAATTATCCAGAGCTCGTACTTTGATGGACCACATGTCAAGAGTGGAGGTTGTGACGATCCACGTGGTAGAATATCAATTCTGCTCCCTACCTTGGATCACGTGCCTTTAATCTGGTTCTTTAAGTTCCACGTGAGAATGATGCAGACTGCCTTTATGCCACCTAGGTGTTCGATCATAGGACTGGGCTGGTTCTTCCTGTTTCTGTTCAAAACATAATCCAAGATTTATGACTTTAATAAAGCATGTAATAGTTGTTAGCAAATGCAATTTCAGATGCTTCATGAGGTCAGGCAATTTATTTAAGTGAATGCTCAAAAATTCTTTAAATGCATCGAAGCATAAATGAAGTGTATCAACCTGTATAGCTAACACATGTAGTAGGTCAGAGTAACAACATCGACCTTAGAGATATACAGGTAGACTTTCATTGTTAGACACACTGACTTGAAATGAAGATGCATCGACCTTACCTTATGGTAAATGCACAAGGTGCATCGACCTTGAGAATAATAACTAACAAGCATCGACCTTACTAAGACATGCATAGACTTGTCCTTCACTCGCTAGCTCACTAGCATCAACCTTACTAAGACATGCATAGACTTGTCTTTCTAGTGCAAGTCTTCTACATGTGCATCGACCTTTCTAAGTGATAACTCTGCACATGTATAGACCTTCAGAATTGAAATGGACATATGCACTGACCTTTAATGCAATAATGTGAATATGCACCGACCTTTATATGACTAAAAATTTATTCTGACTAAAGTGAAGATATCAAAGTAACATTGTTGCCAAAGTCAAAATAAAGTCAACTAAACTATTGCCAACAACAAAACACATCATTCTTCTCACTAAGCATCAAATCCAGAGGAGACACAACAAGACGAGGGCTAGAACTCCCTCGCTAAGGCACATAGACCCTGATACCAAGGAATCAGATACAGAATAAATAGAGGTTAACTGAGCTCAAGGCAGGCTAAAGTCTCAAAAATAGTAAGAAAAAGGGTGACGACTCGGAAAGGGTGAAGAAGAGAGAATAGAAAAACAATGATGAGAAGATTGTGGTAGTAGTGAGGAAGGAGAATAATCATCTGACGTGGTCGGAGAAGGAGAATGATGATCATCTGATAGGGTCGGGGATGAAGAATGATAGACATCCTATAGGGTCGGAGAGAAATAATGACAGACATCCGACAGGGTCCGAGAAGAATCAGAGATAGAATCTGGAAGTTTCGGAGGAGACGAACCAGATAATGTCCCAAAATCAGGATGAAAAGAGGACGTAGGCCGAGGCTTAGAATTGTGAAAATAAGGAAAATCTGGAGAATCCGGATGAAAAGTAGAGAAGTGGGGGTTCATGGACCCAGGAAGAGAGGAGAAAATCACAGACATAGGATTGGGAGAAGGAAGGTGAGCCAAGGGTGGGAGCTGAGCAAGAGAAAGGATGAATAAAAAGAAGGGGAAGAAGAAGTGGACCCCTGAATGCACAATCGACGGCCCCTAAACTTGCGCCGCCTTCTCTTCTTGGCAGAAACCTCTCGAACATGGACCCACCTGGCGTAGATTCAGACCTTCGGGCACCTTGTCTTGCAATATCTTCTCAAATAGCGAGCCCACCTGGCAGATGACCTAACCCGATTGTGGACATAGAGCTTCATCGGGGCGGTTGCCCGTAGACGCCCAGTGCTAACACCATGTGGACATTCTTGAACAGGTAACTCTACAGAGTGATGATCATTAGAAAACCATAGAGTTTTGTCCCTTGGCACAAGGAGCTTAAGGTTCGGCAACTTCACTTGGCAATCAGCCTTGAAGCATAACTCCCTTGTTAGAGGGGAAGGTTGAAACTGATGGAGAGTAATGCGTGGCATTGATGGGGCCGGCTTACCAATGAACCGAGGGAGATTGCACAGAAAGTGCAGAATGTCCTTGGAAAATGATGAGAATATGGCCAATTGCCCTTGAACATAGAATCTAATAGGCCCTTGGCAACCGTATGGGTGAGCACAATTCGGGTGGAGAACCCCTCTTGGCCAGTAATCTGAGTAGCAATAGAGCGAGACGTAATAATAGCATCAACTGTGAACTCTCCGACGAGCAAGGAGATTGCCGCCGGTCTTGCTTTTGAAGAAACTGGCACCAAGGCGTGGGAACTCTTCTTGACAACCATCTTCGAGAGTACAGGCACATCATCCCCAAAATAGCCAGGGACAAGGACGCGGATCGGCATTCGGCAAATAAAGTCTTGAATCTTGAAATGCACAACCGGCACCGAATTGTCCTGACTTGGCTCATTGTCTCCCTGGGGACCAGACCCAAGGGGCACCAAAAGTAATGCACACCCGCTCCGTGGGGTGGAAGAAGGTAAAGTGGAAGTAGAAGGCAAGGGGGTTTTAATAGTAATGTCAAGTGGTGGCAAAGGCAACGCGAGTGATGGTGAAGGTGAAGGCGAAGGTGGAGGTGGAGGTGTAGGCGGGGGTAAAGGAGGCAAAGGTATGGCCTGCTCAGGCTCGGGCAAGGCAGATGAGGGAGATGAAGGAAGAGGTAAAGATGGTGGAGACGGGGTAAATGAAGGTAATGGAGGCAAAGGAGGCGGTGACAGTGGTAGAGAGGATGAAGAGGAGGATCGCGTCGCCCACCATCGACGTATTGACACGACGCGTCAGGCGGCGTTGGGTGTGGAAGTAGGAGTAGAAGAAGTGGTGGCAATGGGAACAGAGGAAGTGGAAGCAGTGGGAGTAATGTGAGTAGAGGAAGTGGAAGCAGTGGGCGCAATAGGAGTAGAGGAAGTGGAGGCACTAGGCTGAGCAAGGGCTTGGGTAGGTGAAGGCAATGGAGCCGGGATAGGAGATGCTGATGGGGTAGATGATGGTGGGGTAGGTGATGGAATAGGCGGGGGAATAGGTGATGAAACGGGTACTACACTAGATAAAGAATTACAGGGGTATCCCTGGTCTTGTAGTGATGGAGACGGCTGCCTGGGCGGCACCTGGTGCTACTGCTGCTTGCTATGAAGATATATAACAACTTTACAAATCGCGGGCCAATCGATCCTCTTCTTATCTTCCAAGCTGTACACATACTCCCGGAACTTTGGGCAATCCTCAACCAAATGCCCCTGTTGACGGTGAAAATCACAGAATTGAAGCAAATTCCCGACCATGGGTCGGCAAGGCACAACCGGAGGGAGCTGTAATGCATTAGTGGCCATCAAAGTCCGAAAGATGTCGATAAAACACTCCGATAATGGAGGGTAATGGGCCCGCTTCGGGCAAGGCATATGCTGAGGGGTATGAGAAGGTAATGAAGAAGGTTGTGGAGACGAAAGTGGGGGTTGCGTAGGCAATGGCGCATGAGGACTAGCGAAAGGACTAGGCAAAGGCACATGTAGAGCGGAGTGGGAAGGTATGTAGTGGATAGAGTCTACCTGCTCGGGGTGTGATGTTCCCTTGACTGAAGGAGATGGAGATGCAGGTGGAGACACATGGGGGTACGAGGAAGCGGAAGGCTGACTGTGGATGGCAAAAGGTGGACTCATGGAGGGTTGATGTAACAGGCTGATGGAGGGCTGATAGGTGGAAGCGTACAGGTTCGTGGATGGTGGACTCATGAAGGGGTATGTGGTGGAAGGCTGACTTGTAGAGGGCGAGTAGGTGGATGACTGGGTGTATGTGGGCGTAGAATGTGAAGGAGACTCAGGGTCAAGGCAATTATGGAGCTATGGGTGAACGAAGCGGGCTTGGTTATAAAGCTGTTGCTAGGAGGTAACGTCATTTAGGACTAAGATAAAGCGGTACTCGGGCGTTGCGTTAGAGATAAGAATGTTAATCTGCTCCTGCTCCGGAATGTGCCCCAGGACTTGCACGGCGAGACGACACCAGCGATCGGCAAAAAGTAGAGAACTCCTCATCATGCTTCATCTTCTCATGGGCCAGATCCACAACGAAAAACCTGGGCCCAACCTAGTCCTGATAGTGTTGGATGAACTTCTCTTGAACGACTTGGAAATTCACAACTTGTTCCTGCGGAAGAGAAAAGAACCAATCCCGAGCCGGGCCTTCCAAAGATAGACCAAATAAATATGCCATGAAGCGTTGGTCATGTCGAAATTGGGCCGACTCATAAGCAAACTCCTTGATGTGCACATAGGGATCGCTCGTTCCACCATAACGGCGATATGCAGCGATTTGCGAAGGAGGTGGAAGACGGAGATCTTGGAATGCAAAAGGGACACTCAAGGAGGGCTTAGGATCAATTCGGCGTTGAAGTTCATCAAGCTGGCATTGGGTTTGAGCAATCATTTACTGGGTAGGGAGAGATCGAGAGAAATGTGGGCCAAATTGATCAAGAGGTCGTGAATTTGGACCAGGAACATGGTAGTGGGCCGGATAGGAGGATTCGGGCTGAGGAGAAGATGAAAAGCCAATTCTAGGAGTGGAAGGATGCATGGGCCTAGAAGAAACATGAACATTAGGACCAATCAGTCTAGCAGCATAAGCAGGAGAAGAAGGAGGTCCATGAAGGTAAGAAGGTCCGTTAAGAGAAGAAGGCCCATTAAGATGGTTTGCAATGAGTTTTTGGGCCTAGGTCGAGTCCATTTGTCGAACAAGAGATGATAAGCGGCCCATAAGATTTGCTTGTTCCTTGGATAGGTCAAAGGGACCACGAGAAGATGGGCCCACGTGGGAAGAGGATTCTGTTGCACCCCTATGGTTTTGATGATGTCAAACACTATGACTCATCTGTGCATGATGTCATATGTGTTGATGTTGCATTGGTATGGCTTTATGGTTTGATGATGCCTAGCATTGATGCATTACCATTGCTATTACATTTCGCTGTGATACATTGCATGTTTGCTGGAGACTCTGAGAATGAGGCTAAAGGTTAGGTCAAGTCATGAAGAAATTAGTGCACATTCATATCTCATGCTCATAGTGTTGCATATGAAGGTCGGAGCACTTTCATATTCATCTGTGCACATTTAAACATTCTGGTCATTTCATGCAGATTCATTTCATCAAACTTGCATGCAAATTCATTTCATCAAATAGATTGCATGAACATTCATTTCATCGAACAGGTTGCATATAGACATGAACATTCATTTCATTAAACAGGTTGCATGCACATTCATTTCATTAGAAGGTCGGTGCACATTACTGTTCACGCATATAGAAGGTCAGTGCACATTACTGTTCATGCATATAGAAGGTTCGTGCACATTACTGTTTAGTCATGAAGGTCGATGCTAGTTTTGCTCTCCAGCAACTAAGGTCGATGCTAGTTTGATTGACTCATGCAACATAAGGTTGGTGCACATTTTGTTAGTAAGCATATAGGTCAGTGCACAATTTTGTTAGTTAGCAATTCAAGGTCTGTGCACATTTTCTAAACTACTTACAAGGGTCGGGGCAGATTTTGTTGTTCTGCATTGTCAAGGTCGGTGCATATTTTGTCAAATACATATAGGTCTGAGCAGGTTTCAAATCCAAGCACAGATAGGTCTGAGCAGGTTTCAAGTCCAAGTACATATAAGGTCTGAGCATGTTTGCATATTACATCATTAAGGTCAATGCATATACATCATCCTTCTAACCTATGTGTGATTGATATAATGTTGGCTAAATCTGCATCTGACTATAAAGTATTTGATGAAATGCTTTGGTAGGAACTTTATCAAACACGTGAAGGGCAGAATGCATCAATACTAAGGCAGGCACGTGAGCTCGTGAGGATTGAGTGAACCAATGAATGGCACGTGAACCCAAGTGAGCAGTGATAGGCACGTAATCCAAGGGCAGTCTGGCTGGGGAACATTCTCTCTTCTGCCACGTGGCCCAATGATAAAACTATGGAATCAAAACACTTATCCAAAAAGTTTTTACGGAGCCCCTGTACTATAAAAAGGGGTCTTCCACTTCCGGAAGAGAAGTGTGGCGGAAGAAAGGAAGAAAAAGGGTTGTGCAGAAGAAAGAGTGGTCGTCAGAGAGCAGTTCTGTCACGCCCCGAGTGTGGAAGATACCAGGAGACGTGTGACGAGTTTATATCGATCATATCAATCAGAGTATTAGTGTATTCGACACCAAATCAGAGATGCGCGAGAATAAAGATAACCCAATCCTTTTATTCCTTCACAAGAGTATTTCTATTACAATCCCTTGAAATTGCTACACTTACTAAAAAGAAAAGTACACAATTGACTCAAGAAAATATAGAAAAGACAAGACTAGTTGACGCTTTGAGAAGCTCTAATCTCTTTCACTCTTGACCTTCCAAGTCCGATTAAGTCTCGTCATCGGACTTACCTGAAAAGTAGGGAAACATTGAGTGAGCGAACGCTCAGTAGGAAATTATATCTCAAGAACTAGCAATGGATTTAAGTAATTACATTTTTCCATGAAGGCACTATAGCTATGCATGCTCGCGTAAAACGACAAGATAGAGAGTGTATAACAACCCGATAACAAGGTGAACTATTCTTGAACTTTCAAGAACTTTATATCAAATAAATGTCAAGATGTTCAAGCAAGTATATTCATCATGTCATGTCGAGAATTTGGCTATCACGTTTCAAGCAAGCAAGTATATAAATTACACTTTTTCGGGTCACGCAAGTCATGTCATGTCAAATCGAGTCAAGTACAAGATTTGTGGAATGTCCAATCAAGCTAGTCATGCACTTCGGTACAATGCCATACCGTGATCATTACAACTTTCATGGGCACAAGTACTTTTGGGTGCTCCTCCCAGGACCAGATCGGGCCCTATATGCGCAGGCATTGGTCATGTATTTTGACATCCACTTTATGTATAGCCAATATGAAATTTCAAGGAAAAAGCTTGTGGATAATCGAGATAGACTTTGAGAGAAGAGAGTCCAAAAATTTGGACTTGACATAGAAGGACGATAATAACGGTATAATGATGCGTATCCATAAAACTGGGTGAAATTGGTTCCCTAACTTGGGTACCATGACAATTAAGTGCCCATATGTAGATGGTCACTCTTTTTATATAGAATTGAGGTCCACATGAACATCATATTAATGGCATGATGTTCTTTTCCCATGAAGAATATTCTCATGATATCCATTAGCATATCATAAGGGCCGGTATACCATGTTTCTATAGAGTGACATGGCAAAATAGTGTGAAAGATTTTTATGGTACAACCAGCTCAATCGGCCTTGAGGGAATCCAAGGCTACGAGGAGACTTACGGAGGTCCCAATGACTAACTTGCTAGTCCAAAGGAATGGAATGTCCAATGGAGAGCTTGTATGTCACCGAGAGTTAGTGGGTAATGCGATAAATCATCATGAAACATGGGACTATATTCACGGACTGGAATATAGTGCCGATATATATATATATATATATATATATATATATATATATATATATATATATATATATATATATATATATATATATATATATATATATATATATATATACATATGAAACCTTCGGTTAACAGTAACAGTGAAAAATACTATCACAGGAAAATAGCGACTTAGCCTAAGTCACTACTTAATGAATTAACGCCTTTTACTGGGTCGTATATTCATAATTTGACGGCTTTTCCAGCAGTCGTCCATTCTATATTTCTATTTTGCAGAAATTTCAATATTCTAGAATTTTAACAAAATGCGCCTTGGACAGGGGCGTTAATTTTAAATCAGCGCCCTTTGATGGGGCGTTACTTTCATAAGAGACGACCTTGGAAAGGTCGTTAATTAACTTTGGCTTTCAGGAACATGAACAATAAAGGTATTTCACGATAATTACTTTGCAAGACACAGAACTGGACAAGAAAAATAGCAAGATTTAGTAGGTAGGATCATGCATAATATTAGATTCGTGATTACATAGATCTTGAATTTTAAAGATGGGTATTTATTAACTGTATGAAATTGACGACTCTTGCGCAGGGCGTCATAACAAGAATTAGCGCCCTAGGTAGGGTCGCTTCTTTTGAAATTTCCCAGAAAACGTTGAAAAATGCAGTAAAACTATAGGCATGGATGACAGATGATAATATTAGGAATCTTAAACTAGTTTAGGCTACAGTTCTTGAGAAAACCTACCTGATGATGATCTGGATGAAAATACGTGAAGGATGTGAAGAGAAAACGATACTCTGTTCTAAACAGAGTCTTCTGGGAAAATGATGTTGATGAAGAACCCACGTTCTTCACTTTGACAATAGAGTTACTACTTGCTGCATACTTCCTACAGAAGGAAAAGTTGAAGATTATTAATTTTCCTTCATCATACATAACCGAAGGTAAGGCAGGAACAAGGAAGAACAAACCTGTGTTCTTCACGGATGACAGCAGCAGCAGATCGCCAAAATAGCGATCAAGGTCGATTAGAAAGGTATTTATAGAGTTTTAGGAATCCCAATAGAGTTAGAATTCGATTGGAACTCTAGTTTCCTTGATAGAGTCCTTACCATAGTCAATCGAACACGTAGCAATCCTAAAACTTACCCTGGATAGTCTCCTGGTTCGAATGGAACACAAGTGCAATTAACGCCTTAGGTTAGGGCGTGCATTTTAATTGACGTCTTGACCAATGCCGTTTCTTTTACAATTCACGCCCAAGAAGAGGGCGTTTCTTTCCCTTTCCTTTTATTCGTTTTGGACGTTTTGAAATTTGACGCCCTTTAGTGTAGGCGTCACTTTTTGAATTAACGCCTCAGGTGAAGGCGTTTCTTATTTAAATCGCGCCTTGTTGAGAGGCGTTACTTACTTTTGACTTATTATTTATTCATTTTGGTTCTTATCATTTACTTACTTAATCTTTCTTGAAATCTTCCTTTTATTTTACCAGGGTTGCTACACCCTCCCCCACTTAAAAGAATTTGGTCCCCAAATTCAATCACATATAAACGTGGAGAGTGTAGAATACATACCTTTTTAGAATAAGTCTGGGAATTGTTTCCTCATAGACTCCTCGGTTTCCCATGTCGCTTCGTGTTCTGTACCTTTACTCCATTGCACCTTAACCATGGGAATAATTTTGTTCCTTAATGTTCGTACCTCGCGATCGAGGATCTTCATGGGCCTTTGCTCAAAAGTGAGATCCCTTTGAATCACCAGGTCTCCATGATCAATGATATGTGACGGATCATGCACATATTTCTTCAACATTGATATGTGGAATACATTATGAACTTCGGACAATTGAGGAGGTAAAGCGACGCGGTAGGCAACCTCGCCAACTCTTTCTAGTATCTCAAAAGGTCCGATAAACCTTGGTGTAAGCTTGCCCTTAACACCAAATCTCCTTATTCCACGTCCAGGTGATATCTTGAGAAATACGTGATCTCCCACTTGGAATTCGAGATCTCTTCTTCGTGTATCAGCATAAGCCTTCTGTCTAGACTGAGCAACTTGAAGTCTTTCTCTAATCAACTGAATCTTTTCAGTGGTATCCCTTACCATGTCTGGACCTAATAGTTATTTTTCGCCAACCTCGTCCCAGCACAAAGGCGATCGGCAACTCCTTCCGTATAAAGCTTCGAAAGGTGCCATTTGTATACTTGCCTGATAGCTGTTATTGTATGCAAATTCAACCAAAGGCAAGTGATCATGCCAGCTTCCACCAAAATCAATGATGCAAGCTCTGAGCATATCTTCAACCACCTGATTAGTTCTCTCGGTCTGACCATCCGTTTGAGGATGAAAAGCTGTACTAAAGTTAAGTCTCGTCCCCAGTGAATGTTGTAAACCCTTCCAAAATTGAGAAGTAAAACGGGGGTCTCTGTCAGACACGATTGAGACAGGTACTCCATGTAACCTGACTATCTCTTTAAGGTATAATGCAGCAAGAACATCAACTGACCATCGACTCTTGATTGGCAAAAAGTGTGCCGATTTGGTCAATCGGTCGATGATAACCCATATTCCGTCATATCCCCCCTTTGATTTGGACAGACCCATAATGAAGTCCATACCGATATCCTCCCACTTCCACTTGGGAATATCTAGAGGATGTAGCTTACCGGCAGGTTTTTGGTGTTCTGCTTTGACTTGTTGGCATGTGAGACAGCGAGACACAAAATCCGCTATTTCTCTTTTCATATTGGGCCACCAAAAGGTCCTTTTCAAATCTTGATACATCTTAGTTGATCCTGGATGAATCGTGTACCTTGATCTGTGAGCTTCATCTAAGATTTTCTTCTTTAGCTCTGGGCAATTCGGTATACATGTTCTATTTCTGAACATCAATCTTCCATCTGGTGCTATTTTGAAATCAGGTTGTTCTTCCATTTTGCCCTTGATTTCCACTAATACGGGGTCACTACCTTGAAGTCCTTGTATTTCGGATAGCAAGTCTGGCTGTATGCTCACATGGGATAAGGTGACACACCTACTGTCCTTGTCCATGCTTATATTAAGTTTAGAGAATTGTTCTAGCAACTTCCACTCTTGAATCATACAATTGGCTAGTAGTGCTCTCGGCTTTCGACTGAGGGCATCGGCTACAGGATTACCCTTTCCAGGATGATATTGTATAGTGAAGTCGAAGTCCTTAAGATATTCTAGCCAACGTCTTTGCCTCATATTCAATTCCTTCTGAGAGAAGAGATACTTAAGACTTTTATGGTCAGAGTATACAATAAACTGCACTCCGTACAGATAATGTCTCCATATTTTCAGTGCAAATACTACCGCAGCCAATTCTAAATCATGAACTGGGTAGTTCTCCTCGTGCTTCTTCAATTGGCGAGAAGAGTAGGCTATAACCTTCCCTTGTTGCATTAAAACACATCCGAGGCCAATGCCAGATGCATCGGTGTATATTTCGAATCTCTCGCCTTCAATTGGTAAAGCTAAAACCGGGGCAGTAGTTAGATGATCTTTGAGAGCTTGGAAGCTTCTTTCACATTCCTTACTCCATTCATAACGTATCTCCTTGCGAGTTAGCCTAGTGAGTGGTACGGCTATCTTGGAGAAATCCTTGATGAATCGCCGATAGTAGCCCGCAAGACCCAAGAAACTACGGATCTCGCTAGCATTGGTCGGTCTTTCCCAATTCCTTACAGCTTCAACCTTTGATGGATCTACGGATAAACCGTCTTTTGATATAACATGCCCCAAGAAAGCTACTTCTCTTAACCAAAATTCACATTTGCTGAGCTTTGCATATAACTGATTTATCCTCAATATTTGTAATGCTATTCTCAAATGCTCCTCATGCTCTTCCTTGGTCTTTGAATAGATCAGTATATCATCAATGAAAACCACTATGAATTGATCTAGATGAGGCCTGAATATACTATTCATCAACTGCATAAAGGCAGCAGGGGCATTTGTTAGTCCAAAAGGCATAACAACAAATTCGTAGTGCCCATACCTGCTTCTGAACGCGGTCTTATAAATGTCCTCATCTTTGATCCTTAGTTGGTGATATCCTGACCTGAGATCAATCTTCGAAAAATACATGGATCCAGATATTTGATCAAATAACTCATCGATTCTCGGCAGTGGATACTTGTTCTTGATAGTGAGATGATTCAACTGTCGATAGTCGATGCATAACCTCATGGATCCATCTTTCTTCTTTACAAATAGCACAGGTGCTCCCCACGGGGAAGTGCTTGGTCTAATAAATCCCTTCTTGAGAAGTTCCATCAATTGCTCCTTCAGCTCCTTGAGTTCGGCAGGGGACATCCTATATGGTACCTTAGAAACTGGTCCAGCACCAGGGACCAAGTCGATGGTGAAGGCCACTTCTCTTTGTGGGGGTAATCCAGGCAAATCCTCCGGAAACACGTTCGGAAATTCTTGCACAACTGGGATGTCTTCTAGCTTAGTCTCCTTAGTCTCCTTAATGGTGACAAATGCAAGGAAAGATACACATCCTTTCCTTATTAGCTTGCTAGCTTGGAGAGCCGAAATGAGAGGTGACTTGCTCCGACTCTTAGGGCTAGAATAGACTAGTTCTGGAAAGTCCTTGAAAGTAACTTTGCTGTTACGGCAATCCACAGTTGCCTAATACCTAGATAACCAGTCTGCTCCTAATATGACATCATATTCCTTTAGGTCTAAACATATGAGGTTGATAGGAAGATTTCTTCCTTTTACCAAGACTTCACAGTTTTGATAATGGTGAGTAATATCGGTTTCGTTTCCGAGAGGAGTAGATAAAAATATTTTCATCCATTCCGGTTCCATAGGTAGTGGGTTAGCAAACTTCTTAGAAATAAAAGAATGTGATGCACCCGTATCAAATAAGACATGTGAAGACTTGGAACAAACTTTCAGTGTACCTTCTACGAGTCCGCCTTCATCTTGTTCCGCCTCCTTAATAGCTTGGAGACGAGCATTCTTTGTTACCGGGCGCTTTCCATCATCGGCTTGATCATTGAGTAGGGGACAGTCGGGAATCCGATGATCACGGCTCCCACAACGGAGACACGCTCCAAGTTTCCTCCAACATTCTTCGGCCTTGTGCCCGGCCTTATCACAGTGCTTACATACCACCTTAGAAGGTGTAGTGGTGATGGAGAAAGGTTTGGTCTTTTTGAACTTTTGCTCCTGGGAGGGAGTACCTCCATTACTTGGCCTCTTCTTGAAATTGGGTTTCCTAGGAATTGAATACCCTAGGCTCTGATACCACAAAAACTGTCACGCCCCGAGCGCGGAAGATACCCGGAGACGCGTAACGAGTTTATATCGATCATGTCAATCAGAGTATTAGTGTATTCGACACCAAATCAGAGATGCGTGAGAATAAAGATAACCCAATCCTTTTATTCCTTCACAAGAGTATTTCTATTACAATCCCTTGAAATTGCTACACTTACTAAAAAGAAAAGTACACAATTGACTCAAGAAAATATAGAAAAGACAAGACTAGTTGACGCTTTGAGAAGCTCTAATCTCTTTCACTCTTGACCTTCCCAGTCCGATTGAGTCTCGTCGTCGGACTTACCTGAAAAGTAGGGAAACACTGAGTGAGCGAACACTTAGTAGGAAATTATATCTCAAGAACTAGCAATGGGTTTAAGTAATTACATTTTTCTATGAAGGCACTATAGCTATGCATGCTCGCGTAAAATGACAAGATAGAGAGTGTATAACAACCCGATAACAAGGTGAACTATTCTTGAACTTTCAAGAACTTTATATCAAATAAATGTCAAGATGTTCAAGCAAGTATATTCATCATGTCATGTCGAGAATTTGGCTATCACGTTTCAAGCAAGTAAGTATATAAATTACCCTTTTTCGGGTCACGCAAGTCATGTCATGTCAAATCGAGTAAAGTATAAGATTTGTGGAATGTCCAATCAAGCTAGTCATGCACTTCGGTACAATGCCATACCGTGATCATTACAACTCCCATGGGCACAAGTACTTTTGGGTGCTCCTCCCAGGACCAGATCGGGCCCTATATGCGCAGGCATTGGTCATATATTTTGACATCCACTTTATGTATAGCCAATATGAAATTTCAAGGAAAAAGCTTGTGGATAATCGAGATAGACTTTGAGAGAAGAGAGTCCAAAAATTTGGACTTGACATAGAAGGACGATAATAACGGTATAATCATGCGTATCCATAAAACTGGGTGGAATTGGTTCCCTAACTCGGGTACCATGACAATTAAGTGCCCATATGTAGATGGTCACTCTTTTTATATAGAATTGAGGTCCACATGAACAACACATTAATGGCATGATGTTCTTTTCCCATCAAGAATATTCTCATGATATCCATTAGCATACCATAAGGGCCGGTATACCATGTTTCTATAGAGTGACATGGCAAAATAGTGTGAAAGGTTTTTATGGTACAACCAGCTCAATCGGCCTTGAGGGAATCCAAGGCTACGAGGAGACTTACGGAGGTCCCAATGACTAACTTGCTAGTCCAAAGGAACGGAATGTCCAATGGAGAGCTTGTATGTCACCGAGAGTTAGTGGGTAATGCGATAAATCATCATGAAACATGGGACTATATTCACGGACTGGAATATAGTGCCGATATATATATATATATATGAAACCCTCGGTTAACAGTAATAGTGAAAAATAGTATCACAGGAAAATAGCGAATTAGCCTAAGTCACTACTTAATGAATTAACGCCTTTTACTGGGTCGTATATTCATAATTTGATGACTTTTCCAGCAGTCGTCGATTCTATATTTCTATTTTGTAGAAATTTCAATATTCTGAAATTTTAACAAAACGCGCCTTGGACAGGGGCGTTAATTTTAAATCAGCGCCCTTTGATGGGGCGTTAGTTTCATAAGAGACGACCTTGGGAAGGTCGTTAATTAACTTTGGCTTTCAGGAACATGAACAGTAAAGGTATTTCACGATAATTACTTTGCAAGACACAGAACTGGACAAGAAAAATAGCAAGATTTAGTAGGTAGGATCATGCATAATATTAGATTCGTGATTACATAGATCTTGAATTTTAAAGATGGGTATTTATTAACTGTATGAAATTGACGACTCTTGCGCAGGGCGTCATAACAAGAATTAGCGCCCTAGGTAGGGTCGCTTCTTTTGAAATTTCCCAGAAAACGTTGAAAAATGCAGTAAACTATAGGCATGGATGACAGATGATAATATTGGGAATCTTAAACTAGTTTGGGCTACAGTTCTTGAGAAAACCTACCTGATGATGATCTGGATGAAAATACGTGAAGGATGTGAAGAGAAAACGATACTCTGTTCTAAACAGAGTCTTCTGGGAAAACGATGTTGATGAAGAACCCACGTTTTTCACTTTGACAATAGAGTTACTACTTGCTGCAGAGTTCCTATAGAAGGAAAAGTTGAAGATTATTAATTTTCCTTCATCATACATAACCGAAGGTAAGGCAGGAACAAGGAAGAACAAACCTGTGTTCTTCACGGATGACAGCAGCAGCAGATCGCCAAAATAGCGATCAAGGTCAATTAGAAAGGTATTTATAGAGTTTTAGGAATCCCAATAGAGTTAGAATTCGATTGGAACTCTAGTTTCCTTGATAGAGTCCTTACCATAGTCAATCGAACATGTAGCAATCCTAAAAATTGCCCTGGATAGTCTCCTAGTTCGAATGGAACACAAGTGCAATTAACGTCTTAGGTTAGGGCGTGTATTTTAATTGACGTCTTGACCAATGCCGTTTCTTTTACAATTCACGCCCAAGAAGAGGGCGTTTCTTTCCCTTTCCTTTTATTTGTTTTGGACGTTTTGAAATTTGACGCCCTTTAGTGTAGGCGTAACTTTTTGAATTAACGCCTCAGGTGAAGGCGTTTCTTATTTAAATCGCGCCTTGTTGAGAGGCGTTACTTACTTTTGACTTATTATTTATTCATTTTGGTTCTTATCATTTACTTACTTAATCTTTCTTGAAATCTTCTTTATTTTACCAGGGTTGCTACAAGTTCAGAGAGAGCGGCAGAAGAAAAGAGAAAGAAGAGAAGATTAGTGAGCAAGCGGAGAAGAGAAGAAAAAGAAAGAGGAAGAGAGAGTTCAGAGGAGGAGAGCGTGTGAAGAAGGAAGAGTGTGCGGCCATGCTTATTTGAAGATCGGGGTTTCAAGATTGGTCTCGTGGATCAAATCCAGATCCATCCTGCTCCTTGGAGCTACAATTTGATTGTTTTCCGTTTGTCTTTTTGTTTGTTCCTTTCCATTTACTTTAGTGTTCTTCTGATACCCTACTTTGGGATCGGGGTTCCTCCTGAGGTTTCAGGAGAAGGGAGTTTCATCTCCGGTTGCCCTCAGTGGATTCAGAGGAAGAGAGGACGTGTCCTATGAGTGGTGAGCAACGGGGTGTTGCTCACAGATTTTCCTTCTGCAGTCGCAGGAGAAGGGAGGTGGTACCTCCGGTTCTAGCTCTGTGGTGTAGCAGTGCTGGGGTGGTGGTCTTGTGGGGAACAAGACCAGGTCGAGGGATTTGTCTCCCTCGGGGTTCAAGCTGTTAGGCAGCGGTTATTTACAGACTGAGTCTACTTCTTGCGTGGTGCAAGGGAAGCCTCACTCGGGTTGAGTGAGGGGTGGACGTAGATCTCAGGTTTGAGATTGAACTACCTAAAAAATCTCTTGTCTATCGTTGTTTGCTTTGAGCATTCTTTCCCTTTCATCTATCTCCCCTTCACATGATGTGTGTGTGTATTACTTGTTTGAGGTTCGTCATTATGGTATGATGTGAAATCAATTCAACCACGAAGTGTTTGTTCTTTTGCTTAATTCTATTCAGCTTGCTGATCAGTATTGTTAGTTCGTTTGAAACACAGCTGCATTGTGTTGTCTGCGTGCCCAGTAAAGTCTTAGGCTGCTACTGCCTACTTTGTGTTCGAGTGTGTGCTTCAATAGATCATTTGTTTAGCTGAGCCACGTAGTGTTACTTCCGCACAAATCTTTCAGAGATAGTTTTATTCGAAGTAAATTTTTAAATGGGGATTCATTCACCCCCTCCTCTGAATCTCAGCCTTGCACCCACATATTCTATCAATTGGTATTAGAGCGGTCTCTGATTGTCAGATCCAACGATCTGCAGAGGATCCTGCTATCCTATTTTGGCGGATTGCTCATTGTTTGCTTATTGCTTTAATATGTTTGATTAAAATGGCTCCTCCCTTGGTTTTTGATGGTTCTAAGTTTAGCAGTTGGGTAGGCAGCCTATGTGTCTACATGAACTCCATTAATTCTAATCTATGGAGTCTTGTATCTAATGGCCCACATAAATTGCCTCATAATCTGACCAAGTGGTCTAATGAGGACAGATTGAAGGATCATGAAAATGCTATGGTACTAAATATCTTAATGGCTGCAGTTGACATTGATTTGTTTCCTTTTGTTCTCAGGTGCGCTTCTGGAAAGGAAATCTTGGACAAGATAACTGATACTCATGGGAAGCGATAAGAAAAAAAGTGTCTGATGGCCAACCGAAGTGATCACAGTAGTGATCATATGAATGAGACAGCGTCTTAGGTAAGCTCCAGATCTAAAGAACTTTCTTTTGATAAATTAGTGAGTATACATGAAGAACTATCTGATAGATATAGGAAATTAACAACTAAAAATAAAAAGTTAAAAAAGAAAGTTGATCAAGACTAATTAAATTCTTCTTGTGAAAATTGTTTGAAATTGAAACAATCAATTGATGCTTATTTGATTAATGAGGAAACAAACAAGAAGCTGATTGCTTCCTTGAGAGATGAAGGCCAAGAGCAATTGGCTGAAATTGCTAATTTGGTAAAAGAAAATGAAAGTTTGAAAGAGCAGAACAAAAAGCTGATGGTCTTGAATGTTGTCATGTCAGAAAGATTAATGACAATTGAAAAAGGAAAATGTGTGCTGAAAGAAAAAGAAGTTAATAAGGAACAAGAGCTCAAACAGGAAATTGTAACTTTAAAGAGTCTAAATGATGCACTGCATCAGTAGATTATTTCCTGTGAAACTGAAATCGTTGGCTATGAAGCTAGCATTGCCTCTTTGAGCTGTGAAATCTAGGATCTAAGAAATTCACTATCCAAATTTGTTAAAGGGAAGGACAATCTTGATAAGATCCTTGGAGTTAAAATAAATTTTTAGAAGGAAGGGTTGGGCTATAACCCTATAAATAAAAAGAACTTTGGAAATAAAACTCAAACTTCTTTTGTTTCTAGTTTGCTCCACATGTTTTCCAATTCACTGCTCAAAGTACTGAAAAATAGAAAAAGAATGTTAATTTGAATAAAGTCAAAGTTGTTCCTGCTAGTGCTGTTAATTTTGTCAATTCTATAGATCCTGGTAGTTCAGTGCATGTTGCTCATAGGTCTCCAACTCATTCACATGCACATAGAAAAATTGGTTCATGTCATTACTGTGGTAGGCGTCGTTATTTCATGCATGATTATGTTCTAATGAAAAATGATGACATGAATATTGGTAGAAGGCATGCTGATGCGGGACGGACACGGGGACCGACTCTACATGGTATGGACCTTGGACTCTAGATGTGGACACGACCAGCAACACATGACAGAAGAGACACTAGGCCCGACACGGAGAGCTCCTATGGGCTATACGTCGCTAACAGAAACGCAAGCTCACTCGTCGTCCCAAGCGATGGAAACACGGATCGTGCGCAGTTAGGGAACTGGCAGAGTTCAAGTTAGTCAGACTCACTTCGGACTCGGATCGAGTCGCGGGACTGGTCACTCTCACGCTCACAGAGGTGACATGGACACACGGCTAGTACCTATCGCTCTCGACAGCGGCAAAAGACCATATACTAAACTAGCAAATGAACGCCGAGAAGTTTAGACCATTACCTCCACGCACCCGGCGTGGCGAAGACAACCCCGGCCGAATTACGGACTCCCAGTTAAACAATGTTAGCAATACAATAATTTGACCCACTCCACGCAGGGAGGTAAAAGGTCACATGTGGGGCCCGGGAATCACGTAAATCGGGTTGACGGGCAGCATCTTGATGTCGCCCGGCGGTGCTGAACTCCGCGTTTTCGTGCTTTCCAAACGGCGGGTTCTGGGCCCGTGGGGCCCACGGACGGCGTTGTCCTCGGGATCTGTGGGGGTGGGACCCGCTATGATGGGGACCCCTGGTGGCGCGCCTCCACGGACGGCGGTCGGCCGGAAACACCGATCGAGGGTCGATCGGCCCCGATTCCCAATTCTTGAACTAGCTTCCCGCGGATTTTCGGTTCTGTTTTCCGGCGCACGCTCCGGCGAGAATGGCCGCTGCGATCAATCCCGATGTCGGATCGGGGCGCATGAGCTATCGTTGGAAAGTTCTCTTCAAATCCTTCAATCTAGACCCAGATAGATCTGCTGGATCTTGTAGGATCTGAACTTTATTGAATTTACAAGTTCCTATTGTACAGTACCCGGAATCTCAGATCTGTAGGGAACTTGTCTGAGAACTGCCGTGGACCGCCCAGTAGACTTCCGATTCATCTCCTGAGCTCTTCATCAAAGTTATAGGATTTTGAACAAGGAAGATGGAAATATTTTTTTTGGACTGATTGGAGGTGGCTACGAATTGATATGATTTTTTCACTGGACAAAGGTCGGATCTGGAGACAGTGGATAGCACTGTAGTTAGCTCTGAGAATGAATTTTTAAAAATAGGTGGAGGGTTGAACAAAAATCAGGAAACTTCGTGGAAGGAGGGGTGGGTGGACAGAACTCCCAGTAACATTGGGAGCTCTAACAAAAATCAGAAAGAGGTCCGAAACTTGGAAACACAGGGCGAGTGGAAATGGAAATAGACAGCAGACAGATCTAGAAATTAAAGTTGGGCGAAAAAGAAAAATTATCAAAGGGGATTTTTATGACAACCAATTTTTTTGGATGTGCTTGACACCTCTGGAACATCCCCTTAAAATCCCAAATCGATCTGAGCTCGTGGATGATGGAAAGAACTCGTGGAAGTGGCGGCTACAGGTGGAAGGCAGAACTCCGACGGTTGCGATGGCGGTGCGGTGGCGGCTCGTGGCGGTGGCGGCGGCGACCGGAATTGATAGGGGTGGAGTCACACCACCAGAATACAGCTTTCCCAGCTGCAAGGAGGAGAGAGGGGCGGCCTAGGCCTTGCTCAAGGGGATTTTCTTCCAATTCAAATGCATTTATTCATCAAAAATGAAAATTACAAGCATATATAGGTTACATGTCTAATCAATCCTCAACCGTTGGATCTAGGGGTGGGAGATGGAGGGCTGGGATTGCATGTGACCATCCACAAAAATTAAAATTAAAATTAAAAATACAAGGGGGGGTGGCCCATTGACTAGGGAGGCAAGGGGGGACATGGTAGGTGGGGGTGGGTTGGAATTGTTGACATTTTCATTCCAATGTCCCCCACTTGGCCCACCCTTCTAGAAGCCACCATTTGAATGGTTGACCGACCCCACATGGGGCCCTAGGGATGAGGTGGATCAATGGGAGGGGGCCGGGGGTCAGTGGGGCCCAGGGGTCCCATTTTACAAATAAGCCCCTCTTACAATCAAAATTACATACCGAATAAAATGAAGTAAACACACATTAAACACAAATAAAGTCTAACTAAATATGATAAATGCCGGGACTCATGGGGGAGTCTCCAGGCTCTCTCCGAGCCAGATGGATGCTGAGGTGGCTCGAGTCGAGCTCCGTGTGCGGTACCGGTGGCTCGGCGTGTCACGCCGCTCAACTGCTGGGTGTCCGCACCAATTCTCCCGGGCGGGAGAAACTCGATCCTGTCGAGTAAGGGTCTGCATCGCTCCTGTATCGCTCCAGAAGGTTGGATCAATTCGCTGCAACTCTCCATGTGTGATCCACGTGTCCTCGTAGGGCCGTCCTCTCCATCGCACTAGGTAGCGCGGGTAGGATCCACTCCTGTAACTGTCACTGCTCATCCAGTATATGATCTATATGCTCACGCTGCCGTGACAAAGGGGCTGGAGGTGGACACTCAGGTGTGGGATCACTCTCAATGGGAGGAGATGGCTCGAAAGGCTCATTAGACCTATATGCAACTAGATCGAAACATTAAAAGTAGAGCTTATATGTATTCCTCGGGCAAGTCCACAACGTACGCATTGGATCCAACGCGTTTCAACACTCTGAATGGACCGGCTCCGGGAGCTTGCAACTTCTTAACGATTCGGAGGGAAACCGCTCAGGTCTTACCCTGATCATGACATATTCGCCCTCGTGGAACTCTCGGTGGTGTCGGTGGGCATCGGCTACCTCTTTGTACCGTGCATTGCTGGCCTCAATGTGACGACGGATGTCGTCATGCAAACTCCTAACATGCCTAGCAAACGACTCGGCCGACTCCGACACTCTATCATGGATAGGCATGGGGACAAGGTCAACGGGTTTCCTAGGCCTACGACCGGTGCCAATCTCAAATGGACTCATGCCGGTAGACCTATTCACCGAATCATTATATGCAAACTCAGCCATGGGTAGAATGAGATCCCAATCCTCAATGCGGTCCCTAACTAGACACCTCAAAAGGTCTCCCAGACTCCTATTGACCACCTCGGTCTGACCATCTGTCTGGGGATGATATGCAGTGGAAAACTTAAGGTGCGTACCCATCATATGCCATAGTGTCTTCCAAAAATAGGAAGTGAATCTAACATCACGGTCAGACACTATAGTGCGAGGCAACCCGAACTTGCACACCACATGAGTAAGGAATAGGCGGGCTACCCTAGAAGCATCGAAGTCTTCGAGCAAGGGATAAAGAGGGCCATCTTCGAGAAATGGTCAACCACCACATAGACCGAATCATGCTTCCTAGAGGTACGTGGCAATCCCAAAATAAAGTCCATGCTAACATCCTGCCACGGGGCATCAGGCACGGAAGAGGGGTATAAAGGCCCGAGCTTTGCTTCTTCATCTTGGCCGTAGCACATGTACGGCACTGAGCCACGATGTTAGCGACATCGCGCTTCAAGCTCGGCCAATAAAATCTATGCTCAACCGCCTTGATAGTCTTGTTCCGACCAAAGTGGCCGGCTAGACCTCCCACATGTAGCTCCCACACTAAAAAATCTCGAACCGAAGTTCGGGGAACACATAGCCTGCTACCTCGAAAGAGGTAACCCTCCTGAAGCACATAATCATCAACGTCTCTCGAGGGTCCGGCCTGGAGAGTGGTAAAAATCTGACCGAAGTTAGGACAATCAACATAGGCCTCCTTCATCTTCTCTAACCCTATGACCTCGGCACTCATGGTGGTAAGCAAACATGCTCGCCGACTCAAGGCATCAGCCACCTTGTTCTCCACTCCAGCCTTATGTTTAAGCACAAAGGTGAACTGCTGGAGATACTCGACCCAACGACTGTGACGCGAGTTAAGCTTCTTTTGGGAATGGAGGTACCTCAATGCCTCGTGATCGGAGTATAGGACAAACTCCTGATGTAAAGTATGCCTCCAATGCCTAAGAGCTGAACAACTGCGTAAAATTTTATCATATGTGGAGTATCACAGTTTCGCGTCATTCAGCTTCTCGCTGAAATATGCGACCAGGTGGGACTCCTGACTCTACACACCTCCTATCCCAACCCCCACGCATCACAAGAGACCTCAAACACTTCGAGAAATCAGGCAGTCGAAGGATAGGTGTCTGGGTCATGCGCTCCTTGATGTCCTTGAAGGCGGCAGATGCGGCCTTCGTCCATACAAATGTGCCCTTTCGGATACAATCCGTGATTGGGGCGGTGACGGAGCTAAATCTGCGGATGAAGCGACGATAGAACGTCGCAAGGCCATGAAAGCTGCGGACATCATGAACCGTACGGGGTTCCGGCCACTCAAACTATGGGCCCAGAC